>MU854401.1:82095-121347 GCA_033296685.1 Parachaetomium inaequale | reverse complement strand
TATACTATAACCTTAGGTCTTCCAGACACTATACAACCCTCGAGAAGCGACCTCGTAGTTAACGCTCATCAAGACTCGTATTGCTAACCATTAAAATAGCTCCCTAATGTCAATATTAGCTACTATAGACTAGCTTACTAAAGGTACGATAGCTGTAATGTACGAGGTAGCTCTTCTTCGGTCAGAGGTCTCTTCGCTCCGTAAGGCTAACGAGGTACTAAGCAAGCGCCAGAGAGCTAAAAGAACACGTATGTAGCTTGGAGGGTCACTTGCTATATAGGATACACAGGAGGTACTCGGCTAGGGAGCCGTAGGTAGGGAGGGAGTACAGGAAATACAGCCAGAGGGTGGTAGTGCAGGGGGGGGTCGTACGAGGGTTCGGTACTGTAGTGTATGTAGCAAGCCTGGCCATAATGCCCGCACTTGCCAGGAAGTTGCGGAAGCATCTGATTCAGCTACTTCTGATGTAATTATAGTTAGTTTATAGTATTGTTGTATTACAGTTGAGGTTAGTGTTCATAGAGTAGTATAGAGTGCGCAACTCGCTTGTCTGCGCGGCTCGCTTATTATATACGTTAAGTGTTTTACCTCAGCAGTATCGAGTAACTTGTAAACCTCGCTAAAGCTAGTAGCCTTGAGCTTTACGACAATCCAAGCTATCCGAGCCTCGTTAGTAGAGTAGTCTTTAAAAAGGGTAGGGAGCTCGGTGCTTACGATATTGGAATTATCGCTTTCGCCGTCTTTGTCGTACTGGTACTCGGTAGGGGCTGGTAAGGGGCGCTGTATCGTGAAACTTTGTTTTCAGAACAGGAAAACGGTCGGTCGGTATAATCGCGAGACAGGTACGCCTAGAGAAAATGTTAGTGACAAGCTAATCGGTACAATCAAGGATAATCTAACCGGGAGAAGCTTGATGCGCGAGACGTAGCGTAATATAGCTGAATGCGATCTTATTCCCGTTGTTGCATGCGAAGTGGATTGATTGCTGAAAGCGAGGTTGGGTGGAGGTTTGCAGGTGCAACGGTGGGGTGTGTGGATGAAATTCCGAATGCGATTTGGGTTTTGGGAGTAAGGCGGGTTTGACGCTCCGTAACATGTTCTGGGCCCGCAATGGGGCGGTCTCCCGCAAGCCATACCCGCTGTTTCCACCGTCTTGGGATGGGAGAACCAGGGGGGTATCCAATCCCGGGCTAGGGCGGGCATCAGGAAAAGAGGGGGCTCCTCGTGCGGTGGGGGTCGAGTTCGGCTGCTCGGATGGAGATGCGATTATCACTCACCGAGGACGGACAGACCCGAGGCGGTGAATGCATGCATGTTTCAGCTTGCGTACTCGGTAGTCCGACTGGAGCAAAGAGCTGCTGCATCGTCTTGTCGAACAAAATCATGGCGTCATCATCTCACAACACCAACGGCAACACCAACGGCACCACCACCACCAGGAAGCTCGTGGTGGTGCTGGGAGCGACGGGCAACCAGGGCGGCTCGGTGGCCCGGCGCTTTCTCCAAGACTCTCGATATGCGGTCCGTGGTCTGACCCGCGACACGTCCTCGGCGGCGGCGGCGGAGCTGGTGGCGCTCGGGGCCGAGATGGTGCGGGCCGATCTCGACGACCTCGACTCCCTCAAGGCGGCCTTCGCGGGCGCCAACGTCATCTTCAGCGTCACAAACTACTGGGAGCCCTTCTTCCGGCCTGACTGCCGGGCCAAGGCACAAGAGCTCGGCATCACCTGCCGGCGGTATGCCTATGATGTCGAGTATCAGCAGGGGAAGAACATCGCGGATGCCGCGGCGACGGTGGTCGAGTCGCTGGACGAGAACGGGTTCCTGGCGTCGACACTGAGCCACGCGGGCAAGTGCAGCAACGGCAGGTTCAAGGACCTGTACCACTATGACGCGAAGGCCGATGTCTTCCCGGACTATGTTGCGGCGACGCACCCCAAGCTGGCGGCCAAGATGTCGTGCATCCACACGGGCTTCTTTACGACGAGCCACCGGATTCTGCCGGGGGCGTATTTCAAAAAGGTCAGTCTGGTATTCGGGAAGACTAGGTAGTAGAAGTATCTGCTTGCTGACTGACCTGGCAGCTCCCCGACGGCACTTTTGAAATGCGCTTCCCCTGCAGCCCCAACACGCCCATCCCGCACCTCGACGTCAACGCCGACACGGGCAACTTTGTCTACGCCGTGCACCAGATGCCCCCGGCCAAGGACTACATGGCCGGCGAGTACCTCACCTGGCCCGAGTTTGCAAAGGCCTGGGCCAGGGTCACGGGCGCGACGATCCGCTACAAGGAGGTGACGTTCGACGAGATGGTCGACTCGGTCCCCGACAGAGACCTCGGGGTCGAGGTGGCCCTGATGTTTGTCTACAGCTCCGAGCCGGGCTACGACGGCGGAATGGACGTGCTGAAGGCCGAGGATCTGCGCAAGGTGAGTTCCAAGCTTGGCAGAGTCCGGAATCATTACGTGTTGCTAACTGGGCTGTTCTAGGCGGGCATCGACTGCCCGATGCTGACCGTGGAAGAGTCTCTAGCGCGGCAGGAGTGGGCGGCAGTGTTGGGCCAGTGAAAATGACATGATCTCAGAGGGCTTATTCGCGGTGAATGATCTCTTGAAAGACAAGTCGTAGGAGTGGTTAGTTGCTGGTGTTCCGAGTCGAGCCTCCAAAATGATACAGCTTCGCTCTCTCCTCCACGCCGTGATTTGTGGTAGCATCGTTCTTACCCAAGTGAGGGTGAAAGCCCAATTGTTTTGGAGAAGGTCGAGAAAGAAACCCCTGGTAGAGGGCGCAGAGCCTTTTCCTTGCTTGTTCTCGGTTCTGTCTCCCTATGTCGTCTTCACTGCCCGACTCACCTCAAGTAAACAAGTAAGGTATCTTTCACTTGCGACTGTCGGGACTTGTGGGCGTGGTGGAGCCGTTGATATCGCTTGTGGTTGATGGTCAGTACGTAATGTGAGCGAAGTTAGGGGGTATCACGCCCTGGGCGAGGGAGGGACAAGACCAAGGAGCGAAACAGTGTCAACTGGACAGTATCAACTATTAGTAGTAGTAGCGTTAGAAAGAAATTTACCGTAGGGACAACCGGATCGAACGTTTGGTTGCCTGAATCCCGGTCACTCCATGTCCCTAAATAAAGGTCCAGGCCTACTTAGTATAGCACCAAGGGGGTTGCTACATGTATACTCACGAACAGTTGATCCGGTATGTACCTGGAAAAATAGCGCCAGCACCAACCACCCCCGGAGCAACAAACTAACTGGAAAGTGGGCGGGAAGAGAGGCACAGAGTGGCCCGTCGCCTTTTCTCATCTGGAAAGCTGTCGAGCATCGTCGTTGCCACCATCAACTGTCCAAATGCTCTTTGTCGAATTGCAAGTCAACCCCCTTTGCCCTCTCTGATTGAAGTAAGACGGATAGAAGGGAGGGCCGTGTGAGAGGCCGAGGAGAGAGGGCTCGTCGTTTGGTACGCGGAACCGCAAGGCGCTGCCACGTGAAAAGATGCCGTTTACGCAGGATGACAGGGTCTGGCCGCTGGGGTCGAGGTGGTGCCACACCCTGCGCAACCTGATCCTCGCCGCGATCCGTCAGATGATCCCTTGCCACTTTGACCGCCAAATGACAAGGCTAAGATCCCGCGCGGGGAAATCTGTCGGCTGTTCCCTTGCGACCAAATGCAGGGGGGTTGGCGTCAAACCCGGGGGAGGAGTGTTGACTCTGTTGAGTGACAGGGGGGTAGTTTATGTTGCACAGTATTTGGCCGGAGCCAGAGACCAAGACGGACATGCATCCTGTCATCCTGAATCCTCTTGGCTCTGTGATGCAGAGCAATCACGGCGGATGTGGCCGAGGAAGTACATATCATTCAACAACCCGGCCCCTCGACCAACGAACGAGAGCCTGTTGAATTACGGTAACCCTGCTGGTGTCCCGCCGCGGTTAGGCAGTCCGGTTGCATTGCGCATCAACCGACGTATCGCCAGCCAGCATTGGCGAAAGTCTCCGCGATCCGCCCGACGTCCCGATCCTCTCAACAAGGAGGGCTTTGAAGGCACGTTCCGTGGTCCAGTTCAGGCGCCAATAGCCCTGCCGGATTCTCGGTCATCCTAGGCACCCCGGCCGTGGGCCCGTGAGTGCCGAGACTAGGGGTTGTGGTGCGTGGTGGACAGGGGGGGTTGCGCCCTGCAGGAGCACCGTTGAGCGAGACCGTTTCGTTTATATATATATATATAGTCCACAGTCGACCCCTTCAAGTTTTCTATGCTTTTCACAACCTTGGAACCCTCCTGGAGCAGACTGCTTCACCAGCGCCAAGGATCAACATTGTACCTCTGAATGACCTAACCTCCCGTTCCCGTAATTCCGTCAGTGTGTTACAGTGTTGTCACAGTTTCACCATGTTGCTCGACACCGCCCTTCAACACCTCCCCTCGGTCCTCTGGACCCTCCTCTATGCCATCCCCGTCCTCGTAAGTCCACATTCCACGCCACTCCCTCCTCCCCTTTCCCATCCACACTCTCCTAACCGCAGTCCCCTAACTGCCCTCCAGTCAGCCCTCTCCCTCCTCCTCACGGCCCTCTACAACCTCCTCCTGCACCCCCTGCGCCGCTACCCAGGCCCGCTCCTCTCGCGCGCCCTGCCCTTCGCGCAGGCGCTCCGCATCCGCTCCGGCAGGGGCCCCATCGACGTGCACTTCCTGCACGAGCGGTACGGCCCCGTCGTGCGCCTGGGGCCGAACCACCTCTCGTACACCGACGTGGGCGCGTGGAAGGACATTTTCGGGCACCGCGCCGGCGAGCACATTAAACTGCAGGAAAACCCGAAATCCCGCATGTTTTATAGGGATCAGATCATCGACCGCAGCAAGACGGACGCGACGAATATCATCGATGCGGACCGCGAGGAGCATTCCAGGCTGAGGAGGGCCGTGGCCGGCGGGTTTAGTGAGAAGGCGATGCGAGAGCAGGAGCCCGTCATCGCGGGGTACGTGGACATGCTTGTGGATGGGATACGGCGGCGGAGCGAGAAGGGGGAGGAGGTGGACATTGTCAAGTGGTACAACTGGGCGACGTTTGACGTGGTCGGCGATCTGGTGTTTGCCGAGTCGTTTGGGTGTCTGGAGGGCGAGCGCGGGCACCCGTTTGTGAACCTGGTGACGGGGCTGGCGGCGCAGGCGGCCGAGTTTACGGCTATGAAGTACGCCGGGCTGCAGAAGGTGCCCGGGTTCAAGTGGGGGTTGAACAAGGTGGTCAAGTTTGTTGCCAAGGATTTGTTCTCTGAGATGCAACGGGTCATGGGCGCCAAGCTGCAGCACCGGCTGGAGGTCAAGGAGGAGCGGACCGATCTGTTTGAGGGGCTGATGAGCAAGCGGGAGGAGTGGGTGAGTAATACCTGACTGGCCCTGGCTACCGCCTTGTATGATTTTGGAGGCTGACCTTGTAGAACCTCGACATGAACCGCCTGCAGGCCAACGCCGCCATCCTCGCCGCGGCCGGGTCCGAGACGACGGCCAGCCTGCTGACGGGCGTCTCCTTCCTCCTCCTGCAGAACCCTGACGCCATGGAGAAGCTGAAGCACGAGGTGCGCTCCTCGTTCAACGGCGTCGCCGACATCACCATCACCTCGGTCGGCCGCCTGCCCTACCTGCTTGCCTGCCTCAACGAGGGCCTGCGCAGGTACCCCCCGGCCGTGAGCAATCTGCCGCGTGAGGTGCACGAAGGCGGCGAGATGATTTGTGGCGAGTTCGTTCCGGAGGAGGTGAGCAGTCATCCTTGGATTAATACGGCAACTATGAAGCTGATGCGCGTGTGCCAGACCATCGTCGAGGTTCAGCACTACGCCATGAACCACAGCTCCCAGCACTGGCACGACCCGTTTGCCTTCAAGCCTGAGCGGTGGCTGAACAAGGTCGACAGCGAGCTCGGAGAGGCCAAGGAGAGGGGTGAGAAGGACGCCGACGGAGACCGGCTCGAGGCCATGCAGACCTTCAGCGTCGGCCCCAGGAACTGCGTCGGGAGGAAGTGAGTTCCATCTATCCCTGACGGCTGAGTTCGTGCTGACTTTGATATTAGCCTCGCCTACGCCGAGATGAGACTCATTATGGCGCGCATCATATTCGAATTCGACATGGAGCTTGCAGACCAGTGCAGGGACTGGCTGAAGAATGCCAGGGTGTACACCATCTGGGAGAAGGAGCCGCTCTATGTGCGTTTCACGCCGGTGAAAAGGGGGTAGTTCGTCTTGAGCGACGTAACCATTGTTTGTAATACCAGAAATATGGACTAAGGATATGAGAGGGGTATACGAGCTTTGTTACATTTCCAATTCCACAAAACCTCTGATGCTTTCCAGCCCACACACATACTCAGTTCTTCTGTTCAAACTCCTTGATTTTGGCCTCGGCGCGCTGATATCCGGGCTCTTGTTCCAGCCGCTTCAGGTACGCCCACAGCTTCGGGAATTCGTCCGCGATTTTCCCCTTGCCCTTGCCCGCACTGAGTCCACCGACTCGCTCGCACGCGAGCTGCAGGGGAAAGCTCATGAGGATGTCGGCCGCCGTCAGGTACGCGCCACAGAGATACCCCCCGTTTCCGGGTGATGATTCCAGCTGGGACTCGAGGAAAGCCATGTGTTTGGCCATCTCCGGCGCGAGGAAGGCAGCAAACATCTTGTCGACGACGCTCGACGTGATAGGGCGGATGAAGAAGGGGATCTTGGGACTTTTCAGGACTGCACCAGGCATCCCGGTCAGCAACAGTCCCCTTAAGAGAGAGACAAAGTCTGACTTACTCGACAGAATTAGACCAACCAGGATCGGGGGCATCAGGCTGCCCTCGGCGTAGTGCAGAAAGTACTGGTAGCGCATCCACTCGTCCGTCTCCCCCCCGAGCTGGCCCTCCTGTCCGTCGCGGTACCGCTTTGGCGAGAGCGATGTGGTGCGGCCAAAGTGCTCGGTCAGGTATTGGGCAATGAAGCCGCTCTCGGCCAAGACGAGCTGCTTCTGCTTGGACGGGTCTGCCGGGTCTGGGAGGGCGATGCCAACTATGGGGGCTTTCCCCAGGGGGTGAAGCTTTTCGAGTGCAGGAGGCGCCCGCATGTCTGAATCGCGGTGGAAGATCTTGACATCGTACTCAAGGCCGAGCTCCTCGAACAACCAAGCGAGTCGTTGTGCGCGGGACTCATTGAGCCTGCGTTGTTAGCGTCGTCTGTCTTTTGGTGTCTTCGTGACGTTTACCAGTAGAGCGTGATCTTGGGCTGAGGTGCTGTCTCCTGCGAAGCCATGGTGCTGGAAGCCTGCTTATTATTGACGTTAATGCTGTGATAAACGTCTGTCGAAGTTACAGAGTGTCCCCAGGAGTACTCTTGTCCTTTATATATCCCACGTTGCTCACGTTCCGGTGGCTCCCGAAAGTTTGGACCGGGAAATCGCCGGCTCCTAGTCGATGCTGACAGCTGCGCGGGAGGAAGTCCGAATGCGATCGGGTTTAAACAGGGGTGGGTTGAGTCATGGCCCCAAGCCGCCGCCCTTGTTTGGTCGACACCATGGCAGCAGCACAACACGTCAAAGGAAGCATTTGAAGCCCAAAGCCTCGTCCTCTCGAATCTTCAAGTGTTGGGTGTGGCGCATCACCCCACCCTCGTCTGGCTCCTAGAACCCCTGGCTGCCCCCCGAACCGTCGGATGCGCAGGGCTTCCGGGTTGGTCCAGGGGCCGTCGCACCTGAGCAACTGCCGGCGTGGTTTTGACTCTCAGAACTGCACTCTCGTTGATCCGAACCCTCTCGGGAATACTAATGGGGAGGAGAAGGCCGGGGCTGGGCGGCATCTGCGTTGCGACGGCGGGCTCGTTGCACAGGATGCGCCAAGGAGGCGGCGCGAGCTGCATTGCGCTCATTAGCTCCCTGACCTCCAGCGTCCTTGGGTCGCGCTCAAAGGATCGGAGGATCGCACCAATCGCTTGTGTTCATGCTGGCCGGATCAGCCCCCGCCCCCCTCGTTGAGAACCCCTCAGGACGGACCGCCTTCCTGTCTCAAGCATCCCAGGCCTGACCGGTCTGGCTTGTGTCACGTCGGTCCGCTCTCTGGGGAAGGCGGGGTCGGCGGATGTCAAATACCCGGCACGACTCGACGCGAGGACGACTCCCAGTGTTGCTGTCGAGTCGACAACTCGAACGCGATCAGGAGTCAAGACCATCACGTCTCCCACTAACAAACCTTCACCACAATGGCAACCCCCCAACCGCCGACACCAACCCCCTACATCCTCCGCCTCCCCGGCGAGATCCGCAACCAGATCTACTCCAACCTCATCCTCTCCCCGGTTACCGTCCCCATCTACCAAGTCAAAAAAGACACAGACGCAGAGACAACAACCCTCGCCTCAACCCTCATCCCCCTCCTCCAAACTTGCCGCCAAATCCACCTCGAAGCCAGCTCCCTCTTCTACTCGCACGCCCAATTCGCCCTCCCGCCCAACGCCTCGCAGGCGCCGCACCAGATCCAGACCAACGTCCTCTTCCGCGGCTTCCTCGACCGCATCGTTCCCCGCAACGCGGCACTCATCCGCCACCTGGTCGTGCCCTTCCCTGTCGACCCGGAGGCGCTCGTGCACGCGCACCTAAAACGGGGTGGTGATGCGGTGTATGGGGATGAAGAGGGGACATATGGGAACTACCGATCGCTCGTCCCCGCGCTGGCGGCGCGGTGTCCCGGGCTGGAGACGGTCGAGTTCGACGTGCGGTGGAATAACACGTGGGTGCGGCTACTCAGTCCGCACACGGCGACGGTGCGTGCCATGCTCGGGCGGGTGGACGGGGAGTTGAGGGCGGCGTTTCCGAGGCTGAAAAAGGTTGGGGTGTGTCTGAGCGGGCCGGCGCGGACGTGGAATGCCGCGGGCCAGTTTTATCAGCGGGCGGAGGAGGGGATGGCGCAGGGGGAGTGGGAGTGGGTGAGGGAGGCGCTCGGGGAGGGGATGGGGTGGGAGGTGACGTTTGCGGAGGACGATCTGGAGGGTACGCAGCGGGAAGGGTGGAGGTCCCGGTCGGGCTGGGCGGCGTCGTGGTACCCGCCCGAACCGCGGCATGCGTTTATGGTGCTCTACGGAGCCCCGAACTGGGCGATCCAGTCTGAGATGCACGACCAGTGGACCAGGCTTGACGTGGCCAAGGCCTATGTCAGGTTGGGTGCGGCGTGGGTGCGGTCGCCCACCAAGGCCGCCCAGGACAGAGAGGAGGCCATCGAGTGGAGGAGGTGGCGGCGGACCATGCTTGCTCACGCGGCGCCGGTTGGCTCCTCGCGAAAGGGGAATCTCAAGAAGGGAGTTGGGCGCTTTCTCGGTTCGCGGCAACGGGGTTGAAAGGACCATCATCCCTGGGAAGTTTGTTCATGAATCATGATAATGACGAGGGTACGAATAGGGGTTTGTTTGGGACGGCGTTTGTGATCTCCGGAGATCCTGTTACGGTTTCTATTTTTACACTGCATGCACCTCTTGATATCCTACGGTAGTGTTGATTTACAGAAGACTGGTACGAAGCACAGTCAAGTTGGTCCCAGACAACCTTCTCCGTCTTCAAAGTCGTCTTGTTCACTACACCGAGTATCGCCAGTTGGGCCAGCTGAGACCCTCCCCGCAATCTGCCGGACTCACCTGAAATCCCCGGCGGACCAACGCTGCAGCCCCCTGAAATAATGGGGGATCGCCCATGCAACGCCAGCCCCAACCAGTCGGATCGCTCCGCAACAGCCCCCCTGGAACCAACAGCCACCCAGGGTGCGTCCGGGGTGAAGCACCCGGCGATGGGAAGAGATGAGGGGCGGCAGGGATGAAACCCGTCCTCTCCTCATGTCACCAGCGGCTTTAAGTCAGACCGAACGGATATCAGAAGCCAGCCGGCGAGCACCCCATTCCCCGCACGGGAACACGCAATCTTCCAGCCCTGTGCAACTTGGACCGCTTGTGCAAGTGTGTGGACGCGAGAGCAGCGGGATCCCCGTCTCTCGAGCTTCGTCTCCGAAGCATCTCGACAACCTCATCTTCACGACCCGCGTGTACCGCACCCAGAACACCGCAAGAAACCACTTCCCCAGACCAATCCCCAGGCCGCCATTCATCCGACACCGTAATTGCCCCCGGGCGCAATCCCACCATGCACCTCGTCCCAGCCCCCCTCCCCACCACCCTCGACGACCTCCTCGCATCCGCAACCCGCGTTTCCGCCCTCGTCCAGCCCGCCTTCGGTCTCGCGACAGATTCCCAACAAGGCAGCGGAGACAACAACACCAACAACAACAATGACAATACCATTGAAGATAGGGGCAGCAGTAGCAGTACTCGAGAAGAACGCGGCCAGAAACGCGTCGTACGTGTCCGCTACGACCTGAACCACGCCCGCTCGCTGCTGCTGCAGTTGCAGAGTATATTGCTGGATCGCGACAAGTGGGAGGGGATACACTACCAGAGGAAGAGACTGGTCGAGTTGCGGGAGTTGGCGGCGGCGCTGGGGGCCGGGGCGATGGTGTTTAGCTGTCTGGAGGACGCGCTGCGGGGGTTGGGGAGGTTGTATGAGATGGAGGGGCGGATTAAGAGGCGGAGGGGGAAGGGGAAGGGGAAGGAGGGGCACTGCAAAGATATAGAGAAGGATGTGGATGTGGTGAGGTGGATGAGGCATGAGAGGCGGGGCGAGGTGTGGGATATGATGAAGGGGGTGAAGGACTTGGGGACGGCCGTGTGGTTTGTTTTGACGATACTGGAGAGGTAAGTGATACCAACTCGGATGGGTGTGAGGATGCTGATAGTTTATCAGTCCCTCCGACGACGACGCCGCAACGAGTCGGGCGAACCTGCAGGCCGCGGTGGCTGCGATTCTTGGGAAAGACAATGAGCTGTCGAGAGACGTTAGGGAGTTGTACCCGGATCTGAACTCAAGGCTGAGCCGTCTGGAGACAGACATGGCCTCGACCGATGGTGGATCTTCCCTTGGGCAGAATACACCGAGATCCAGCACACTGAGCACAGACACGCTAGTCTTTCGCACCGCAACTCCCTCTGACAAGCTGGTCATCGTCTGCGACGTCGACGACAGTGACTCCGACTCCGAGGGAGGGCCGCCGACACCTTCATCGTCCGAGTTCCCCTTCCCTGACGCCGACATGGATCCAGAAGGGTATCAAGCTACCCTGGCCTTGATGACCAACCCCAGCGTCGTCCGTGTTCCGGTCCCCGCGTCCACCAACCGGTCCATGCCCGGCCCCGACATGGACATACTGCCACTCAGCAACACCACCAACTCCTCCTCCGACGACACAGACGAACCCACCCCAACCCACCGCGCCTCCCGCCCCCTCAAAGTCATCACCGTCTCCACCTCAGGCGTCGACATCTCCCCGCTCCCCTCCGACCTCGACACGTCCTCCCTCCCACAACCCACCCCCGACACGGCCCTCTCCGCCGACGCCGTCTTCCAACTCCCCGAAGTAACCGACCAGATCGTCCTCGACTTCTTCCGCCGCGCCCTGCGCGTCTCGCGCTTCGCGGCTCAGTTCGCAGACGACTCCAGGCTGTCAAAGCGGCCTCCTCCTCCTGCCGGGTGCGACGACCACAACCACATGACGCACCTCTCGTCGCAGCGGCAGAAGCTCGAGAACCTGAGGCCGCGGCAGCTGAGGGAGTTGTGCACGGATCTGTATGATGAGCTGGTGAGGCGGAATGTCGAGGATCAGAATAGGGGTCGGGGAAGGGGTGGTGGTGGTGCTGACTCGGAGCGGGTGCGGTTTGTGGAGCCCGAGGGATTTAATGTCAAGCGGGTGTATGCGCGGGGGAGGTTGGCGGGGATGGGGGACGCCCACTTGGTGAGGTCTATTGCGGTTGTGCTGGGGGAGTTGGAGAGGCGGTGCGAGAATCGGCCGTATGCGTCGCGGCGCGTCGAGTGTAAGGCGGCGGCTGAGCTGGGGTTGGAGACCATCTCGGCTGGGTCGGGGGATCGGTGGTCGGTGGAGGCGGTCTGGGGGGCGCGGATTTGGTGACGAGGTGAGGTTTGTGGTCAGATTACAGTAAGGGGTTCACGTATGGGTAGGATACGTTGGCGTTTGGACTCGACTCACCGGTTTAGTGGGCACGGCATGGTTCATTATTGGTAGCGGTTTGTATGGTAATCGATCTGCTAACTAACTTCACAGTTGTATTGTAATCGCTTCGAGCCCTACCCCTGAATCGCCTCAGTGGCACAACTAAGAGTCATGATATGGGAACACAGCATGTCTATCGGATACAGTCTACCTACCTCGGGTATCTCATCCCTATCGAGTATTCTTTAGCTACCTCATTCGACACTGAGCGGGGTCTGGCGGCTATTGTCTGGTGATCACCCTTATGACGAGAGCGTCGTCTAAGTGACATCATGGCCCCCCGCCGTCGTGTAAGAACAAAAGCAGCACCGCTTCGTTTCGTTCCCTGGACATACCCAACTCCTCAAACGCCTCGCTCAATGTAAGTGCAACAACCTAACACAAAACATCACCAAAATGGCCGCCACACTCCTCCCCCACCTCCCCGCGAAACCCCATTCCATCCACGAGTACGCCGGCCTTGCCCGGCCACCGCACCTCGCCCGCCTCGAGACCGCCACCCACAAAACCGGCATCGTCGAGCCCCTCAGCATCGACGTCGACGACTCCCAAGACGGCTTCGTCCCTGGCTTCCTGCACCTCCCCCCCGATTTCTTCACCAACCCCCCCACCACCTCCTCCCAAGCGGCGGGCGGCGGCCCCCGCCCCGCCACCGCCCTCCCCCCGCACCACCACCGCACCGCCGCCATCCTCCTCTCGGGCGCCGGCGGCGGCGTCACGGGGCCCAGCTCCATCTACCTCTCCCTCGCCTGCAAGCTGGCCACCCTCGGCCGGGGCATCCCCGCGCTCCGCCTCGACTACCGCTACCCGGCGCGCACGGCGCCCTGCGTCAGCGACGCGAAAGCCGGCATGGCCTACCTGCGCGACATGTACGGCCTCGACCGGTTCGTGCTCGTCGGCTGGTCGTTTGGCGGCGCCGTGGTGTTCACCGCCGCGGCCGAGGACGAGAGGGTGGTCGGGTGTGCCACGGTCGCGAGCCAGTCGGCCGAGGCGGAGGGGATCCGGCGGCTGAGTCCCCGCCCTGTGTTGTTGATGCATGGCAGTGGGGATAATACCCTGGACGTGGGGTGCTCGCAGCGGTTGTTCCATATGTATGGCGCCGGGGACCGCATGTTGGAGGTGTTTGAGGGGGATAATCACTCGTTGAGTAAGAATGCGGAGGAGGCCGAGGAGATGCTGTGTGAATTTGTGGCGAGGTGCGCCGGGGTCAGGGTGGGCGCGCAGGAGAGGAGGGATGTGGTGGCTGCCGAGTTGGTCGAGGATGGGGAGCGCCACCAGTTGATGGAGAGGGGAGGGGATTTGAGGGCGCCCGAGAGGGAGGATTAGCTACGGCTTACTTTGCTTTTTGGATTGTGAGTGATGACATATGGTCTGCTACTTGGTCATTTTCATGTATATTCGAGGATGTTCCGGAGTCATTGCATCCAGGGGTTCAGGGGTTTAGGGGCAGACTGAAAGTCAACGGTGTTAAGCTGAGGAAAAGTCTCATAGCATGTGACATGACAATCATGGTTACCATTCGTATCAAATAGCCTGTGATTGCAAGTTGTTCAGTCTAGTTTCACCGTCAGCTCTTCCCTCCGTCCACTGCCGGCGTAGCCCAGGAAATAAGAAAACCCACTGTTCCGAAGCCCAAGCCGGCGGCGGTGGAGATGCGGGGAAATGGAGCCGGAGCACGCTCAAGTCCCACTTCCACAGGCCTGCTTCAGGCTTGACTCGCCGGAGGTACCGGGGCAGACCCGGGCGCATCAGGACGGGCCCGGCCGTACCGGCTGACGGGTATGTTTTGGCTCGGGCCGTGAGTCTCGCGGCCTTGTTAACCGCGAGTCCGCGAGAAACCCATCTCCGTAGATGACTTTAAGAGGCACCTACACCCCGGCGTTGCCACTAACTGAGTCCAGCCCCCCGCTTCCTGTTACATCACTCCACACCACAGCTTCCACAATGACCCCCGAAGCCGAGAAGGTCGACGTCCTCATCTGCGGCAGCGGCTCGGCCGGCCTGTGCGCCGCCGTCTGGCTCGCCCGCTTCGGCATCAACTACCGGATCCTCGAGCGCCGCGACGGCCCGCTCAAGATCGGCCAGGCCGACGGCGTGCAGACCCGGACGGTCGAGATATTCGACAGCTTCGGCATCGCCGAGGACCTGCTCAAGGAGGCGTACCATGTGCTCGAGGTGGCTTTCTGGTCGCCTGACCCGCAGGCCGGAGGGGGTGCCCGGGGGATCAAGAGGACGCGGTACGCCGCGGATAAGGAGACCGGGATCAGCCACCAGCCGCATGTCATTCTGAATCAGGCGCGGTTGAACGCGTTGATGATGGGGCAGTTGGGGGCGGCGCCGCCGGTAGAGTATGAGTGTGAGGTCAAGGGGGTCGAAGTTGATGAGGCGGCGGCGAAGGATCCAGATGCGTATGCTGTGAGGGTGACTGCGGTCAAGGACGGGCAGGAAAAGACATACCAGGCCAAGTATGTGTTGGTAGGTGCCCTTATTTTCCCCAATACCCCCTATCCTCTCCATGTACTTACCAACACGTCCAGGGCTGCGACGGCGCCCACAGCATCGTCCGCAGGGCGCTCGGCTTCAAGATGGTCGGCGATAGCACCGACGCCGTCTGGGGCGTCATGGACATCTACCCGCGCACCGACTTCCCCGACATCCGCAAGAAGTGCGTCATCAACTCGGCCGCCGGCAGCATCCTCATCGTGCCGCGCGAGGGCGACGCCATGGTCCGCTTCTACACCGAGCTGCCCGAGGGCACCAAGGTCGGCGACGTCAGCCTCGAGAGCCTGCAGGACCACGCCCGCAAGGTGTTTCAGCCGTACTCCATGGACTTTGCCGAGACGTTCTGGTGGTCCGCGTATGCCATCGGCCAGCGGAGAGCAGACTTCTTCCACCGCGACCACCGCGTCTTCTTGACGGGCGACGCCTGCCACACGCACTCGCCCAAGGCAGGGCAGGGGATGAATGTCAGCCTGCAAGACGGGCACAACATTGGCTGGAAGCTGGGTATGGTCCTCAGGGGGCTGGCGCGTCCGGAGCTGGTCGAGACGTATGTGCTTGAGCGGGAGCGGACGGCCACAGAGCTGATCGAGTTTGATCGCGGGTTTACGAAGCTGTTCAACTCCAAGTACCGTGAGGATAATGGCGTCACGCCGCAGCAGGTCGCGGAGCAGTTTGTCAAGGCGGGGAGGTACACGGCGGGCCAGGCGGTGCACTACGATCCTTCGGCAATCACGGCAGTCGGGGAGGAGGACAAAAAGGTTGCGTCCAATGTTACGGTCGGCATGGCGTTTCCCAGTGCGCAGGTCGTGCGCTTCTGCGACGCCAAGGCAATGCAGCTGGTTAAGGGGCTGCCGGCAGACGGGCGGTGGTATGTCGTGGTGTTTGCAGGCGATGTAGCGCAGCCAGAAGCCGCGTCTCGGCTGAAGAAGGTCGGTGTTTGTCGCCAGGGATCATGGGTCTTCCGCTGACAATATCGCAGGTTTCTCAGTCACTGGAGCAGACCGTTCAGCGGTTCACACAGTCAGGGGCTTACCCAGACAGTGTCATCGACCGGGTCTTGGTTATCGCCTCAGACAGGGCAAAGGTCGAGCAGGAGGAGATCCCGGATTTTTTTACCCCTGTAACGGGCAAGCGGGGGATGAAATGTGAGCCATTTCTGCTTGTAGCCGAACACGACGGGACGCTGCTGACCGTGTGGACAGGCCTGACCAAGGTGTTTGCCGATGAAGAGAGTTACAATTCCGGGCATGGGCATGCATATGACGCATACGGCGTCGATCCCCAAGAAGGTGCATTGGTGGTTGTACGGCCAGATCACTGTAAGTTGCTGAGCCCCTTGGCGTTGATGACTTGTGTTGACTTGAGGGTTTAGATGTGGCCAAGGTTGCTACCCTGGATGAGGCTGACTCCATAAGCCAGTTCTTCGAGGGCTTCCTGGTTCCTGCGAGCTAAAGCCGAGGTATGGGGCAGGATGTAACTGGGCTTCATGCAAGTCGAAGATGGGAGGGTGGGAGCATCATTGTTTCGCAGGCAACGATGCAGAGGCCCAAGGATGCTCTAACGCTGCCAACGGTATCCAACGCTCAACCGACCAACAGCCAATATCTGTCTCTGCATGAGGCCTGCCGTTAAGTGGTCACTCCAGAAAGCCCTGCGTGGCGATCGCAGAACAAGGCTGAGGCCGACGAGGTATCAGTACCTATATACCAAGTAGAGAGACTACTGGAATAAAGTGCAGGTACAGTACATGATTTGCGGCCGCTGGTTGGGGTCTGGCGCCCACCACATGAGCGGCCGCCCCGACCTGGTCTCGTTTGCTCAGCCACTGTTACCCCGTTGGGAGTTGATGTTGTAGGACCCTCCCCCAATTGGCTGAGCGCAATAGCCGCGTGGTATCACGTCCTCTTGAGGCCTACGATGACCAACAAGTACACTTGCGGCAGCCATGCCAGACCAGTCGTCCGCGCGTCATGTACGCCTCCGACAGAGGCACACTCAGCCTGTTCGATTTGCGGTCGAAAAGGCAGCGCAATTGGGTCTTGGCATTCTGTGTTGGCATGCTTCCGTAGGCGGACGGCTGCATCAGTTGGGGCAAACGCACGAGGCGGCCGTGGTGGCGTCGAGTCAAGGCTGACAACACATCTCAAGGAAGCACTTGCTTGGAACGAGGCTCTGCACTTCAGGTTTTCAGATGGAGACTTAAAGCACCATACAAGTAGGCCTCACTTGCCGGAGTCTGGGCTTCTCTCGAGCCTCGTCGTCCATTCTGCATATATATCCTGGCTCGCCAGGGGCATCGTACTGCTCAACACCCATAGCAGATCCAAGAAAACTGCAGTACCAGGTACTCAGGCTCTCTGCAGGCGTCATGTCTGTCGTCAACATCTCCCGCCAATGGACAAGGAAGGTAGACCTGTGTCTGTACCTTCTCAATAACAGGACCTGTCCCGGCCGAGGTTGTCAGAGGTCCCACAACATGAGGGCTATCCAGGCTCAACAACGATATACAGCCAAGAAGCCATGCACCAACGGTCCAAATTGCGCATTCCTCCTCCTGGGCCACTGCGGCTGGTATCACCCAAACGAGCATTGGGAGCAGGCGGAGCGTGTTCGAATCAAACGGGTTCTTGAGTTGACTCGCAGCCTCAAAGATCTGGAGACGCTCGTCATCGACCACTCGTTGGTGGATGCCCGCTCTGTCGGGATTACGCAGGATCGTCATCTTGCCAGCTTCAACAAAGTCTCCAACGGCGAGATTGCTGTGCCAGGTTCGTCTTTTTCAGCTCGCTTCAATGTTGTAACCCTGTGGGAGTTGCCACTGACATGGACCTAACCTCCAAAACAGGCACTCCACCGCGTCTCACTCCCCTGGCGCACCCTCGACAAATGCCGCGTGACTCGGACAACAAGGCCATCTGTTTCGACTTCCCCCAGTACACTCACCTTTTCGAACCCCTGCTGCGGTCCGTCGAAACCATGCAACCGACGTTCAACTTGGTTGACTCGGTCGATGTGGTCAGCAACGCCAACAACCTCCGCAAACTCTTCAGCCTGTTGTCCAACGACATGCGGTCGTCGGATCGATACGACATCGAGATGAAGGGGAGCACGCTGCTGCTCTCGCGGTGGAACGACGACCCGAACTTGTCACACAGTTTCGGCTGCGGTGCCGGCTTCGAGAGGGAGACATGCCAGTACACCCCTGAGGACGATCCCGTCTTGCAGGGCAGCCTGAGCCACCACCGGGTGGTGTCGTACAGCTTTGGAGGGTTGCAATGTGTCGTACAGTCCGAGGTGGATGCATACTACTGCGACTGCGACCATTCCGAGACGCCTGCCGCCCCTATACTCAGCACCCCCAAGCACAAGAAGGCACTCTCGGACCCGTCTCCCCTGCCCCGGTATCACCAGTCCCGCCCGTCCCCCAACCCGCAAACCACTCGCTTCTCTCCATCCACCGCCTTTGCCGCTCTCACGCTCGACGACCCAGGCGACAGCCCAGCTTTCACGGCCGCCACACCGCCGACCACGGTTCCGAGCCCAACCCTCCGCGTCCACCACACAGGCCACACCATTCCTGCACCATGCCTGGTCGAAGTCAAGACCCAGAATGCCCGCACCCCGCCTCGCTCCACGTACGAAGAACAGCTCTACTTCTCGCGACGAACCAAGCTGTACCTGGCCCATCACGAGAAGGGGTTGTTCACCCCCGGCCCGGACCTCGTGGTTCGAGACATGACGGAGGACTTGGAGGTTTGGGAGAAGGAGCACCAGGTGACTCTGCGGAAGCTTGCTGCGCTGCTGAGGGTGGTGAGGGAGCGGGTGAGTGCGTTGAGAGCAGAGGGGATCGAGAAGGTTAGTCTGGTTTGTGAGTGTGATGGGAAGGGGTGGGATGGGGGCGTGAGGGTGAGGTTGTGCGAGCGGGGAGAGGGAGAGGGGTTGTTGCCGCCTTGAGTTCAGATGGCGTTCATGGGAGGGGGAGATGGTGTTCATGGAAGGGGGGTGGCGAGGGTTTGAGAAGGGTATAATGACATGGAGAAGGAGGAATCTGGCGAGATTGATAAATGATTCATGATTAGTCTAGCGCTGTAATTAAGTCGAATGACACTAATTCCCAACTCTCTACCCACTTGCAACTGTAACTCCAACTCCTTGCCAATGCCAACAGACCCAAACAAACCCCCTAATAAGTAATGATAGCCGCCTTCCCAACCCACTCCTTCCCTCCCTCGATACACGCCTCAAACACCCACTTGCCCACATCCTCCCGGCTAATCGTATACCCAATCGCAACCCTCTCCACAACCCCCTTGACCGGATCCTCCATCCCGACCCTCACCAGCCCCTCCGTCGCGGGGCCATTGGTATACAGACTCCCCCGCACCAGCGTCCACTCGGTGTACTCCCCACTCCCCATCACCAGCCTCTCCATCGCCTTCTTGTCCATGTGCGCATTGTGCAGCACAACCTTGTACAGCGGCACCATCAGGTAGGGCAGGTCGCGCGCGACGTCCGAGATGCCCGTCGAGCTGACGGCCACGAGCCGCGGCTTGTTCCCCGTCACCCCTCTCTCCTCGCGAACGCGGCGCAGCGCCGCCAGCAGGGCCTCCATGCCGGTCTCGCAGACGTGGGGGTCCGACATGCCGCGGAGGGTCGGGCGGGCGCCGATGGAGGAGATGATGGTGTCGACGAGGCGGGTCGCATCGGACGGGTGGACGAGGCAAGTGGCGAGGACGGATGGGTCGCGCGCGTCGCCTTGGATGATGTGCAGGTTGGGGTTGCTGCTGCTGTTCTCGGGGAGCTGCGCGGTGAGGTTGGAGGGCGTGCGGCAGAGGGCGATGCAGGTGTGGTTTGCGGCCAGGGCGCGGCGGAGGGCCGCGAGGCAGACGCCGCCCGTTGCGCCGAGGAAGAGGATCGTCTTGGGGGAGGTCATGGTGTTGTGTTGGTATTGAGAAGGGGATGTCGATATCGGATGTCTTGTTCAGGAGACTGCTGTCAAGTGGCTGTTCTGGTTGTTCTGCTTGTGCTGCGGTGATGGTGATGTCTTTCGATTCGAGTCCCCTGGGGAGACTCGGTCCTTTTTATCCCCCATCGTCGCCAGCGCGCCGGATCATCTGCGTCGTCGCCGGTGACGCGTATCGGAGGAACGTTAAGAGAAAGCCGTCGACGCCATCGAGAGAAAGTCGGCGAGGTTATGGGGCCATGGCCTTGATGACTGCCCGGACGGTCGAGGTTCCGCCGAGTCCCCTCCCCGGATCTTGGACCTCTTGCTCCTCCCGGGCCGGCGCTCTGCCAGGGAGTTCCTCCGGCTGCGCCGCCATACCCACTGTGGCTTTCTTCAGGAGCCGCCATTGGATGCCATTGTCTTTCCGGGGCCGACTTGGCGCACGCCACTCGATCTGGCACGACGCGCAATCGATCCGAACCGGACAGGGGCTGTCCCCTAACCCTGAGCAAACCCTGACCCCTTTTCCGAGCCATCGCTGCGACATTCGAGACGGGGACAGTGGTCCTGCTCGAAGGAGAGCTCTTGTTCAAGAATAAACACCCTCATCTCCAGTCATATCTCCCTCAGCGACAGTGATTCGCCGCCCGGGACCTGCCATGGGGCCACTGAGGGACCACCCAGGCCCTTGCCGGAGAGATTCGGACAACAGCCCGGCTGGCCAGCCCTATGCAGCAAAGTGGATTGCCGTTTTGGCTTACCCGCAGACAGACCCCTGCACCGTACGACTCGAGTTGGAGGGTGGCATGGCGTGCGCCTTGACCCTCGCGTGCTCTGACCCCCTTGGCAAGTCACCAACATCATGGCAAACATGTCCACAAGCGTCCATCGACTATTGAACGCCCTAAAACGAGGCACCACGCTCGGTTCCGACAGCTCGGGTGCGTGATGTCCAATGTCTCTCCGTCCACGTCTCCACGTCCGATAAGATGAGCCTGCGCGGCTGTGGCACGCATCCCCTCCCCACCAATAAACCGGCGTCTCCTCGGCAGAGTGAAGCGGTCATGAGGCTATGCTCGGGCTGCCGTGACACTTGAGATAACGGTTGCAGATAAGCGGCCGTCGCCAGCTCGGCAGAGACGATGATGGGATATGTGTAAACTTGAGGGTGATACATGCATTGGGGTTTCGGCCCTTTCGGAAAGGGAAAACTTGGCCGGGGGAGCAACGAGTAACCCGCAGAGAGACGACCTGATCATGTAAGCCGGACATTCTAGAAGAGTTCGAGATGCTCGCCGTCTACCGGGAGCAACACACGGATCACGTCATCCAACTCATCTTTGACGGACGGCCGGTGGTGAGCCTCTGTTTATGAAGGCTCGGAAGGATCATGGGAAGCAAGAGGCGCTGGCTGAGGGTAATCAAGGCCGCTCCTGCACCTCTAAAGGCAGGCCTGCCCTTCATTTTCATGGTGGCTGACAACGCGGCAGCCGTCATCCTCCCCATCACGGGCGGTTGGTTCAATATTAAGTATTTAACCCGGCAGCAGCATCATCCCATGCATGAGGCTAACCCCGGAGTCTCGAACCCCAATTCCACCTCGACCCCCCCTTTACCAATCACGGCGGCTCGCTCTCGTCCCGCAGAAATTGCCAATTTTGATCACACCCTCAACCGCTCCCACGGGTCCCGCCATCCAGCCATAAGTGGGGGACAAAGCGCCCGACTATGCCGTGACCATCCCATGGTGTTGGGGGCCTTTCTTTACTTGTACGACTCCAGGTCACGCCCACGCCAAGGTTCGCTTTCGTCCGCTCGCCTTCTCATTGCGCCGCAGTCCTGCAGGCAACAACCATGACTCTCTCCTTGGAACGACTTCAAAACCACGGGACTCCTCCATATCCACGAGGCTCCTTACACTCACGGGCCTCCTCCCATGGCAATCATCTCACCTTTTACTCTAACCAGCACGACTCCAAGAACCAACCATAAAATGTCGACCACAGTACTCAGCTCGCATACGCGAGTTACATATCCTTTAACATGGGCAGATCCACCTCTATTGCAAATGCCCAGCCTGGCGACCACCGCCCTCAAATTCAAAATGTCCAACAAAGTCGAATGGGGCAAGGTCAAGAACGCACCACGGAACGACAATATTCGGCTGACACGCCCTCTAAGAAGTCATCAATATGGACTGCTGCACATTGCTGAGGAGGCTCCCGTCCAAGGTCGGGGGCAAGAGAATGGCCATGGCCCTCAGACAGAGGCTGACGGAGACGACACGGTCTGCTGCTCCAGGGATACCCTTGACGCGGTCTTTTCGGAGATGGTCATTGTGGTGCCCTGCAAGGACGAAGAGCTGGAAGTCATCAGGGGCGTCATCTCTCAGATTCCATCACCCTGCCTTGTCATCCTAGTCTCAAACTCTGAGCGCGGCGGGGACGACAAGTACATGCAGCAGGTAGCAATGGTTAAGACCTTTCGTAACTGCGGAAGACAAATACTGGCCATCCATCAGAAGGACGTTGCCGCAGCCCAGGCGTTTGGAGCAGCGGGCATGTCCGAGTTGTGCGACTCCAGCAACGGCACAATACGCAACGGCAAGGGGGAGGGTATGCTCCTCGGCATTGCCATCGCGTCGGCCTTTTGCCCGGGCCGGCGTTACATTGGCTTCGTCGACGCCGACAACTTCTACCCCGATTCGGTGAACGAGTACTGCAAGGCCTTCGCCGCGGGCTTCGCCATGTCTCCGTCGCCCGAGCTAGAAGACACCATGGTCCGGCTGAGATGGGCATCCAAGCCAAAGGTGCGCAAGGGGGAAATTGAATTTGTCACCGAAGGCAGATGCTCGAGGATCGTCAACTCCTGGCTCAACAAGCTGTTTGTCCCAACCGAGGGGAACGGCACCCCCGGCACCAACAACTGCTTTGTCACCACAGGCAACGCCGGCGAGCACGCCCTCACCATGGGCCTCGCGCTGAAGCTGCGGATGGCGGCCGGCTACGCCATCGAGCCGTTTCACTTCGTCGACCTGCTGGAGCGGGCCCACCTGTCCGTCTCGGGGGGGACACCAGAGAAGCACACCACCGGGACCAAGAAGCACCCTCGGCCCCTCGACAAACCCGTGCGAGTTCTCCAAATCCGGACCGCCAGCCCCCACTTCCACCGCGCATCCGACGACGACCACATCCGGCGCATGTGGGCATCAGGACTCGGCTCCATCGTCCACGGTCTGGCTCCCTACCGCTCCATGCCGGAGTCAGACGACGACGGCATCACGAAGCTGCGCGAGGGCATACGGCAATTTGCTGCCAAGGAAGGCGGTATCGACAACGCCACCGGCGAGCTCCCGCGGCCGAGGATCTACCCGGCCCTGGAGGACATCAACATGGCGAGGTTCCGCGAGGCCCTGGAGTCGAGCTTGGGGAAAGAGTTTCTGAAGGCAGCTGGGTACGCCGGTTTTGCGCAGGCTTAGCGCTGCCGGTTTCACTTTGCTCCCTTTTCCGCATACACGACACCGCGGTTTCGCTTGGTTTTGGGCAGTAGAGGAGAGACAGCGTCGCAAGACGCCCTTGGGCTAGATGCCTTGGGAAGTACGTAGATGGGAATATGATCTGGCATCACATGGGGGCTCGAGAGCATTGTGGTGATGTGTTGAGCGTGGAGACCAGGGCCTTGTGAAATTTGTACAGATTGAGTTACTATGTCGGGGAGAGTCCGTGGTCACGGCAGATTCAGAGTCAACGTGAGCTGCTCGGTCCCGAGCCGTGAACATCGAGAGGAGGCGTGAAAGCAAGCAGCTGAATTCAGACTCTCTACATGTGATTACCTGAAATCACAAGCCACAAGACCGATAACTCATCCCACCATCCGTCCCGGCTTGAATCAATCGAGCACATCACTCTCCCCTAATCGCCAGAAAACCGAGCCACTCCTTTCCAACAACACACGATAATTCTCCACGCAACATGGACCCTCCCTTTCCCCAACCCCCCTTCCCAACATCACCTACATGTGCTGCCCCCCTCCCTTATGTACAATGCGTAGCCCGATCCGACAAACACTGATCCAAACACCGCCCATTAATCAGCACATCCGTCGCCCGCCCGGAATTCCCCTCCGGCACGCACTGATCCATCGTCTTCTTGGCCGCGCTCCAGAGGTCTGACTCGTGCACGGCGCCAATGTCGGTCGCCCAGCTGATGCAGCAGCTCCGGCCGCTGCGGCTGAGGCAGATAGACCGCGGCGAGCTGTTGAGCACGTTGCTGCTAGTGCGGATGCGCGCGACCAGGTCTTGGCAGGTGTTGAGGGCTGGGACGTTGGAGCCGGAGCAGTGGATTGTGTTGCTGCCGCAGCGCCGGGTGAGGGGGGAGGAGGGGGAGGCGGTGGTGTTGGTGAAGGCGGGGTCGGCGCCGTAGACGGTTTCGACGCCGCCGTCGTCGTGGAAGGTGGTGGAGAGGATGATCAGGCCGTGCTCGGCCGTGTTGGGGGCGTTGGTGATGGGGGAGGGGAGGGCCGAGACCTGGACGGCGGCTAGAAGGGCGGCGAGGGTGAGGGTTTTGAGCTGCATCTTTGAGAGCGGTATGATTGTTTGTGATATGGGAGTGGGCTGCGGATGAGGAGCGTTGAGTCTAGTGGGAGGGAATTCTGCCCCTTTTTATACACAACCCGAGTCTACCACGAGGGGACGCTGGAGTTCCATTTTGCGCCCGCCTGCCTCTCCAGGGCTCTTCTCCGTCTACCAACCTGCTTACCTGTACTCCGCGCCGCCTGTGCTTACCAGCCTTTCCGCAATATTGACGATCCCTCTCAGACTCCTCAGCCGCAGCGGCGGCACGCCGTCGAACGGTCGAACCGACCCTCTGTCTCGCTGAGCCAGCACGCTGCGCTGTAATCCTTGGCCGAACCTGGAAGGTGCCATTTTAGGATCCGCTTAGCTGAGTCCTGGGTGCATTGCACGATGTTGGCTTGGTGTTGTGAAACCGTGACTGTGTAAATCAATAGACCTCGTACCGGGCAGGTGGTTGCTGAAATGGAAACTGTGGAAGGAGAATATAAATCATCATTGCCAGTTTCGAACGAAGCGCAACACTCAATAAATGCCAGCTTATTTACAGTATGCTGCTTATGCTCTGCCTATCCCAGCTGGCCCTAGCACATTTCACCACCACCGGGTCAAGCGGCATCGATAGTGAATGTGATCTCTGTTCCGCATGAATGGGCCTAGGTAGTAATATCCCAAGATCCCCGCCGCGATGTTCTACACTACTAGTAGCTGTGTCGTATCTAGAATAGTTGGGCGCGAGCCATCAAGACCTGCATCCGATACTGGAAAAGACCGGATGGCCCGGACCGCTCCATCCTGGCTGACACAAGGTCTCAGGGCTAAGTTACTCGGTCTCCGACGAGAGCAGAACTTGGGTTTCGGGCTTCGACTGCCAATACAGGGCCCGTACATCTATGCAAGCTCGCGTGTCGGGCAATGGGAAGCCAATGGCGGCGGTTGGAAACACCGATCGGGATTTATCCGTGTAAACCCGGTGCCCGCGACAAGACAAGTTCCGACACCCCGACATCAAATGGTGGAATGATTGGACGAGCACGGCTTCCTGTCTCAAGGACATCGTGCTATATCAAGGGCCGTCGCTGATGGATGTCCTTTTCTTTTTGCAAAGCCGTTGACTGTATCACTTTGGACTATTCTTAGTAGTAGCCCCTGGCCTCAGTTTCCCGCACCCGATATATACCCTTCTGACACTCTCAGCATGTACCTGACGGTATTGACACTGGTGTCAATCCTCTTTATTGCTGCCGTTAGTGAGCTTTGCTGTCTAGCAGTGCCCCCATTCTGACCGAGAAATCTAGCATGCCTATCGAAGGCTGAGACGCCCCATCGCCCAGCTCCCGGGGCCGTGGATTTCAAATTGGACCGAAGTTGTGGCAAGGTACTACTGGCTGACCGGCCGGAGGGCCGAGTATGTCCACGGTCTTCATCAACAGTACGGTACGTGTCTAGCGTTACACCCCTGACCCCTTGATTAATACACCCATCACCATTAACACATCAATATCCACAGGACCTGTGGTCCGTATCGGCCCAGATGAGGTAGACTTCTCTGACGCTGCCGTCGCCAAGGAGATCTACGGCGTCAAGGACGTTTATTTAAAGGCACCGTTCTACCAAAAGATCGCCCCGCATGGCGTGTCTAACCTATTCAACGTGACCGACGTCAACCTGCACAGACGGTACCGCCGGCTGCTGTCGGGCGGCATGTCCGAATCGTCCCTGAAGTTGATGTTTCCGGCCATCGAAGCCAACGTCACCCTCGCCATCCAGAACATACGAGAGGAGATGGAACAGCGTGGCGCGGCCGACGTGTTCAAGTGGTGGCTCTTCATGGCGACCGACATCGTCGGGGAGCTCACGTTTGGCGAGTCGTTCCGCATGCTCGAGCAGATTCAGCATAGCCGACTACAAAAGAGACGTCCACGACTTTCTGGCTACCCGCATGGATCCCTCCTCGGCACGCAAGTTGGCCGTCTCGTGCGGGGCCGTGTGGCCGGGCCGCGACATGGCTGCACTCCTGCGACCTGACCCGGCCTATCCCTCCCTCCCGCTGCACCTGCGGATGCTCAACGTAGACCTTGTGCGCACTCAGGATCCTCACATGCCATCCGCCAAAGCTCTACTCGATGGTCTCGTGTCAGGGGACGATGGCACACTGGAAGGGCTTGCGGTCCATCTGTCCGAGAACCCGGAGGCCTTGAGTGGGTTTGACAACATGGACCTTCTTGTCCACGCCCTTGGCAAGCTCGTCAACCTCACCCAGCTTGCCGTCACGTTGCACATGGACCGTCGTCAGCGGCCAGCGCCAGCATTTATGGAAGCATGGTCCAAGGCAAACCGGGAGGCAGCCGATATCCTCGCCGCAGCTCCGCCTGGTCTCCGCTACATCAACGTGGCCGGACAGTCTTGGCGGGTCTGACGCAACAGGGACGATATCACTAGGCTGGAGGAGCTGGATAGCTATGGAGTTGACGACGTCGAGCTCTTTGGCGACCTGCCCTGGGAACCTGCGCCTTGTCTCTAGTCAAGCCAGCCCCAGCATGTTAACAACTACTGTGACGCAACGGGACACGCCTTGGATGAATTCAGAACGGCGTAGCCAAGTTGAAGGACCGATCTACGCCTCAGTCGTCCATCCTTGCCAGCCCTGTTGCCGCAAACTGGTGCACATATCTCAACTTTCCCTCCACAACCCTAAACTCAAACACGCCCGGAGCGCCTCCGAGTTTTCCATCTCTGGCCAGCACACTCACCGCGCCAATGGACTCGTCAACCACAAACTGCCTGCCTGTAATCCCTTGCGCTGTCCCGCCCATCGGACTCAGCCCCTTCTCGCAACTCTCCGCGTCCCCAACAGCAGTGTACACACTCCCCTCGAGCCTCGAACACGGCCGGCCCCATGGTACTGCCACCGCCGCTTCACTATCCGTCCCAGTTCCGTTCCCATCGCTGTTAACAGTCCCACCTACAAAATCCAAGTATGTGCCAGCAACACCCTCCAATACAGCCCTACTATCCTGTCTCGCCCTGCTCAACGCACCCCAGTCCTCACCTGCAACATGTCCCAGCAACGCAGTGGCGTTCAACCCCTCCGGCATCTGCCAGTCCCCTTCGCGGGCAAACACCAAATCTATCTGGCGGACGGTCGTGCCCTGGTTGAAGGTGTAATTGTAAAAGATTTGCGCGCCGATGACCAGCACTCCCTTGCCGCCTCCCTCTCCATCCCTTGTCCCTTCAGCGTGCTTCACGTCACCACTCCCACCCGCCGACGTCCCAGGAGAGGAAGAAGATGCACTTCCACCAGACCTCCGCAGAAAAGAGGAAGAGGGGGAGCCACCCCCTCCAGATCTCCCCGCAGAAAAATGAGAGTCGGAAGAGGAAGAAGAAGAAGCCAATGACCAAGACGACGAAGGCAAGACGACAATTCTGACAAACCCCGCGCACCCGTCCTGATCAACAATGCTGTGCGCAAACGCCACGTCCAGCGGTGCCGACAGCACACTGTCGGGCGAGGCGATGGAGAGTGCGACAGAGTTTTGGGTGTAGATTAGCGAGGGGGACGCGAGGAGGATGCCGCCCGCCGCAGTGGTACCAGTGATGCCGGCCGTGAGGGACTCGAGCACCTGGTCGGTTGCCGAGCGGAGGGTGGACCATTGGCAGCGGGTTTGTTGGGCAAGGGTCGGGAGAGAGGTGAGGAGGGGGAGGAGGGGGAGGAGAGGGGAGAGCAGGGGCTTGGGAAGGAGCATGGTTTCTGCGGTCCGGTGAGGAGCTGGCGGTGAGGCTGGCTGGCTGGGTGGCTTGCTGTCTGGGAGGGCGGTGTCTTGCGCTGCAATGGTGATGTGTTCGCGCCGTTGACGCGCTGTCTCGGAGTTGGCGCCTTATTCACGGAGCTGGCACCCTATTCACAGGTGCTAGCGTCAATAGGATCCGCGTCTTGTACCCTTTCTGGCGCGCGCATGCTTCTTCTGGAAGCCTTCTAGGGTCCACATCTGCCGTCGGGCCTCGCATATTGGGTGCCAGCCCTCCTCGACATGGACCCCGCCGGATCTCGGACGCCTGTGTGTCTCACCCGGCACTGAGATCCCCCAGACCTGCAGCATTATCCAGAGATCAGCGGCAAGCGAGGAAAGGGGGGGGGGGGATGAATCTGCAGGACCAGATGTCAACGGCGGTTTGGCCGTGATTGGGCTCGTCCGAGTGATGCACGACACCACGGCGGTCTGAGCATGTTCGTGGGCTTCTGGAAGACTGCCCGATGCGGACTCACACATGATGCAGATTGCAGTTGGTTCGGTGTGAGGGCCGAGGGGAAAGAAACGAATGGCGGACTGGGCGCCCCTGAGTGCGAGTCGAGGGCTGTTGTCTTGGTCTGCCTGGCTGGTCGTAACATCCAACAGCCCGCCCCCTCACCGGTGCCCTCATTGTCTGAGCGGGTTGGGGATGGGGCTGCAGCCGATCACAAGCCACCGGCAGTTGCGGTTGCATCGGCATGCTCCGGGTTGTTGGTCTGGCGGTTAATGGGCCAATCCGGCGAGGGTTGTCCGCAGGGGAGGCGGCCGCAACACCACACACCGAGTGACTAGCCGTGTGTTCTGTGCATCTTTGGCATTCAAACTGCAAGATCTGAAGGGCTGTTTGGTCAAGCAGATCCAGTGCAGACTTCATGATGGAGGGAGCTCAAGCTGTCGTCCGTCCGGCAGACATGACATGGAGGGACACAGCCACGTCGTCGATTGGTGGCAAGTGTCTGGGGACCGCTGCGGCCGAAACAGAGGCCCGGCGGCGCGGGCTTAGATTGAGCACGTCTCCAACACCAGGATGAAGCGGAGCTTGACCACACTCTGGCCAGCAGAGCCGAATTTTGGGGGTGGCACCGCGGTGGCTTGTAAGCGAACGCCAGGCGGCACAGCCTGACTCGAGCGATCTCGGAATGCAGGAAAGCCAACCGCGTCCACAGTGCCTTGGGCGAAAGAGCCTAGGCATAGCGCAGAGTTATCGACAGGAGCACCTGATCTACGGGGCGGACGGTGAGCCTGTCCTAGGTTGAGGTGGAGGTAGAGGTGGATGCATGGGTCAAGTCCGAAGCTCGAGCGAGTCGAGCATCGAGTCAGTGACATGGTGCTCGAACATGCCATGTTTGAATGATGCGACTCCTGCATCGGTGTGTAGGGATGCTCCGTGCGAAGAACATGCACGTATGCATGTAAGTTGGAGCTGGTGGACAGAGAACGGCGGCCACTGCTTGGTGGCGCTAATGATGCATGGCTTGAGCCAGTTTCACAGAACTGCTGAATCTGGCAGCTTGTTATGAAGCAGTGCACAGCTTTGGTTAGCACCTTGTGCTACGGCGTTGCACATGTACGACTAATCACGGAGGGAGAGTGTAGGGCTGAACATGGGACGATCGACAACAGAGCCCTGGGTGAACCTGGTAGTCGGCATTTGGCGGAACGGCGAACCATTGGCAAATTCCTGTCCACCTAGGCATCTCGACAAGGCGGTGCCAGGTCGGTGCCTCGACGGTAAGGCGACAGTCATGGCGGCCGGGGAGAGTCATGGGGGGGAGAAGCGGGATGGTGCAGGCCAGGGGATGATGGGCCATGAGGTCACTACTGACCGAGAATTCTCCTGTCAGTAATGAGGTGTTGTTTGCGTTGTGTCGCCGTCTTTCCCTGGCAGTCTTCGAGAACAACATCTGCAAGTACAGTTGGACCAGGTGGGTGTGCTAAGCAGGGGTGCCGGAACGCCAAAAACGGGGCCGGCAGCTCGGCGCTTAACCGCTTATTTACACGCGTGATGCGTCTGTCCAACACCTAGTTCGCCTACACCGTCACCCGGCCGGCCAATGGGGCGCGGCGCAGTCTACCCGGCCCAGGCCAGCAACCAGCAGGCTTTCCATGGCTTCCGGGCACGGGGGTTGTAAGACCTGCTTGTGAGACATGGCTGTAAGCTTCTTGCTCCTTAGTCCCAACGGCGCACCGCCTTCTTCCCGCCGCAGGGGAGGGGAGGGCAACCCCTGCTCCCGCGAGACAAGGGGTGGACACCTCCCTTCTCCTAGCCGTGCCCGTGCTGGTGAGAGAGGTATGTGACTGGGGCTGGTGTAAGTCGTACAGTGCCGTGCTGCCTCTCTTGACCACGACACCCCATCCCGACACTCTGGTTCACATCGGTCAGGGGCGTTGCTGCAAGCATGGCCCAAAAGCCGGCCGCCCGCAGCTCGAGGCAAGTCACCTGCCGGCTCCATGTCGGTCTCTTCTTTCTCGGTATGATTTCGGTTGGTCAGTCGCCTAAGTCTTCACCTACCGGCCGGCCGAGGCACTCTCCTGCTTCATTCCTGACTCAGAAGGCATCCTCTTCGCGTCAAGATTGGCATATAAGGGGACTGCATGCTTGACCAAGAACCCTTCTTCCAACACAGAGCATCACGACAACCACTCGACAGACTGCCTGTCCACTTACATAGCACCGTCTACACGCCCATCCCTTCCAAACTTCACTCAAGGACGATCCGAACAGTTCAGCCAACATGTGCGGTTGGGAAGAAGTCGTCTACCGTTGCGACCCGTACCACAACTGCCGACAGCTGCGAAGGACGCCGTACTCGTGCACTGTGCACAGGCGCCATGTCTACGGGACATGCAGATTCAGCGAGCGTCGCGACCGCCACCGAGTCTCCCAGGTCTTTGTCAACGATGACTGCCCCGGGACTCAGCAGATGTGGGACGAGTACATCGTTTACGAGGCATAGGATGGGCTCGCTGCTCTGCTGACCACGGCAAGCGGTTCCATCGCCTCGACGACGGCGACTTGTACATATCTTACGGTACTCTTACGGTACTAAACCCTCAACATTCTCACCATTTGCTAGTATCATTCTTGCTAACGGCCTGGTCAAGGACCCCAGGTTTCATCACCAATGTACCATTATCAGTGCGCAACTTTGAACACATTTCATGAAGAGGAGGAGACTCAATGTCTCACAGTATCGGGTATGGATCATTCAAAAGGCATTCTTTTGGAAGGAGATACCCATGTCACGGCTATACGGCCTCCGCGGACACAATGGCTTAGACAGCGCGATCGGACGGTTAGACTTGGTTGGCATCACTGCACTAGAGGAGATACGGTTGGATTTCTTACTTGCTTTTCTTATTTCCTTTCATGTCAGTTAGCATTTCCTTTCTTCTACAGTAGATAGTCCTTTATTTGACCCTATTCGATGCAATGACAACAGCTTTACGTCCAAGTCCCACCTCATTGTCCTGCTGGTGACCAGGCCAAATCACCATGTGATTCTCCGACACCTTCAAATTGAAACTTCGTCTCTGGCCCGCCCTCGCCGCATCATCTCCAAGCCACCCGACTTCAGACCAACAGGGTAGCACAGTCGTCCGATCGATGAATGCCCCTGGGGGCTGGCTCAAGGAATCCTTCCCGGCCCAACACCTCCGGAAAGGATGGTGCAGCCGTGCGTCTAATCCTCCCGTCGGCTTCGCCGCTCGCGAGTCGCATGTTTGCATCTAAGCTAGGACCAACAAGGTTTGCGGCGGCGCCCCGGGACAGGGGGAGGGGGCCGGCCCCACCATGGGGAAGTGGGTCTGAAGCTCCGGGGCCGGTCCGGGAGGTCTCCGGGTGCCGTTCGGCGCTTCTTTTCGGGGAAATCAGTGGTGGTACGACGGGATAGACAGCTGGCCCATCTGCTGTAAGCGGGATTTGACTTCTGGAGCACCAGCCACGCAATACGCAAGTTGGTGATGCCCGAGATTGCTTGCCAAATCGGGTAACACGGTGTATGTGCATGTGCCGCCAATCAGCCACCACAGCCGGAAGCCCTTGGGGGGCCAACAGGGCGCCGAAACACCTGCAGACCGCCGTGCCGCGCCCCAGCATCGACCACGAAGCTAGCGATCAGCCGCAGGACAGGACAGGATGGGGGGCCAAAAACCGCCAAGTTTACTCCCCCTAAACACCCTTTTGGGCATCTCGATATGCACTGTGAGCCCTGCATGTCAACGTGTTTGCCGTGCTAGTGGACGGCCCAATGGCGCTTGCGCTTGCTTGCGCGCTACTAAGCGCCGAAGCCGAGACGATCACCACCCAACTGCAGGTGAGAAGATATCGGGCAGACCGAGACACTTCCAACCATTCCTACCCGAAGAGCATCTTCTCAAAGGATACTGAAAGAGGCATGGTTGATGAATCATACGTGCCTGTCGCCTGCTGAGACAGCAAACAAGTCGAGCCGAGTCCTACATGCAGGAACAGCACACAAAAGACGGAGAGGGCCATTCCACCACTCCCCCTACGAGAGGGTGTCTGTCCCTCGAACGCCACTGCACAAAGCCGCCAGGTAAGGCTGGCTGAACAGCTCTGCCCAAAAAACCAAAACAGAAGCAGAAACAAAACCCAGCTGGCAAGGCTGAGCAATCCGCGGCAGAACCAGACACCATCTCATTCCACTACCACATCCCAACGTCATACCATCCCCATCACCAACACCAGATTTAGCACACCCGGCCCATTTCAGCAGGCCACCGTATGGCCCGGAACGGCACAACACTGCCAGCGCTGCAAGAAAATGGCCCCCACAACGGCCACCGCCCAGCCTCATTCCCGGCCGCAGGCCGGTTGACCCACCCGGCCCTGAGGTCGGTGGCACAGCTCACAGCTGAGTTGTGTGGCACGGAGAGGAGGTGATGGGTTGTGATAGTAGGTAGGAGACGAGACGAGATGAATTGAATCCGTCGCAAGAGTTCAACACTTGCGCCGCTCGGGTTGATGTAAGTGACGGCTCGGATGTCAGTTGGGGCTGGTTATGTTGGTTCGCATTCTGTTAGTCGAGTCCGAGATGTGATCTGTGCCGCTCGTCTGATGTCCTTTTGCGAGTGGAGGATATACGTATCTCGCTTTGTGTGTAAATGGAGTGGAAACAAGGCCTTTCTTCTCCAAGGCCGCAAGACCATCCAGTTGGTAACCCAATGATATATCCGGACTTGAGACAGCGCTGCCGACCCCACACACCCTCCAACCCCATCGGTCCTTGTTGTTGTCACCGAGGGTAATGCCGGGCTCGAAAGGGAACGGACTCTCAAGAAATGGCAGTCCCTTGATGCATGGCTCGTTGGGCATGCTGCCCTTCGACAAGACCCCCAAGTAGCCGCATGTTACCCCGGGTTCCCAGGTCTGCAGGAATGAGGTGTAGGGGCACGAAGCCCAAGTGGCATCTGGGAGGCTAACCATCAGATGATCTTCCAGCCGATTATTGTTGGATGTGGTTTCCTGTAAAGTTCAATCTGATTCGACTTTCAAGAGCACAAAAGGAGGCGAAGCGGGTGGGCATGCTAAGTGAAGAAAAGGGAGAATGGAGAGAAGAATGTGAAGGGGCTATAGACCAAAAGAAAAAAATACAAGAACATAGCAACCTTTGGGGAGAATGGGGAAAAAAAGGGGGCAATCGAAAGGTTATCATGTGCGCTGGTATGATAACATTGCAACCATTGAACACGGCTTTCGCTGCTGCTGTAGTTAGCTGCTGCTGTACATAGCTGCTGCTGCCTCCATGGCACTCCAACTTTGTGCATAGTCGTCACTACATACATCCATGATGTCTGGTCTTGTTGACCGCTGAATTCAAACTTGGTTTTCTACAAAGGGTGTTCAATTGCCCATCCACAACATTGCCAATGCCTACTTGCCCAAGCAGTCTAGGTTCTTGCTGTTCCTTGTTCCTTCCCATCAATGTTGAGGTCTGTGTGGGGGTGGTTGTCCAAGGTGAAAACCTTCACCAACGCCAACAATATTATCACCAGCTCGGTATTTCCGCTTCAACAATCAGCAAAAGGCCGACTGGCGCAACGGCAGCGCGTTCGACTCCAGTGTGTTTGGCAATCGAAAGGTTATCCGTTCAAATCGGGTGTTGGTCAAGCTTCAACTTTTGCGGTTGCATGAGCCCCTTTCTCCTCATCTCCGCACCCCCTTTTTGTCTCCACCCCACTGTGAGACCCCACAATCACGAGAGAGCCGGTTAGGGTTATGTCTTCATCTCGCAAGCTCGCCCGCAGACGTCACTACGAGAAAGCCAAAAGGGAGTGAGCGAGTCGACCTGTCACTCCACAAGCTGACAGCCGGCGCACAAAAACAAAGGTCTAACTCTAGACTTTGTGGGTTTCCTCCTGTTTTGTCCCGCTCCACTGCCGGCCTGCACCCACGCTTTTTTGACCACATGCCTGGTCGAACACAAAGACGTTCAACCTTCCCCGCAGCCGGACCGCAATACTGGAGCCGGAATATAATGCCCTCGGATAGAGCCGCCGAGCCGTGTTGCCCTTTTCGGCAGCAGACAACAATGTGGGTGATTAGCCAGATTGCCGGCCAGGGACACCTCCAAATCAGCATGCTTCACCACCAGCTCAGTATTTAGGCGCCTCCACTCCAATTTCTCACGATGAGGCGCCAAGAACTATTTATACGGGCGGCGTCATTGTGGTGAAGGGTCATGGCGGAAGATATCCTCTCACCTGGGCCAGCCCTTGAAAAGGGGACGGCAGCTTCATGACGAACATACAACAGACCAGGTTGATCACTCAACTCCAGCAACCTTCAGCTCAACACTAGCAAAACATTACTATGCTCCTCCTCCTCCCCTTCCTGGCCTCCCTGGCCAGTGGCGCCCTCATCCCCCGGCAGAGTGCCACGCAAGTCGTCCGGCTCAGCTCCGTCGAGAACGTCGCGGTCCGCTCCAACGGCCAGATCCTGGCGACCAACATGAACTCGGCGAACCTCTACGCCATCGACGCCGTCGCCAAGACCTCGACCACCGCGCTCAGCGTCTCGGGCGCGTCGGGCCTGTCAGGCATCGGCGAGTACGCCCCGGACCTCTTCGCCGTCATCGGCGGCAAGGGCATCTACAAGGTCGACTTCACGTCCACGCCGCCCAAGTCCTCCCTCATCAAGACCATCACCGAGGCCAACAACCTCAACGGCCTGGCCGTGTTCGATAACTCGTCCGTCCTAGTCGCCGACGCGGGCAAGGGCGCGGTCTACAAATTCGACGTCAACACGGGCGCGTACGCCGTCGTGCTGCAGGACGCGACCATGGCACCGTCGGGCGGCATCCCGTTCGGCATCGACGGCATCAAGTACCGCGACGGCACCGTCTGGTACACCAACATCTTCAAGAACAGCTTCCACAAGGTCGCCGTCGACCCCGCCACGGCCAAGGCCACGGGCGCGTATACCACGCTGTGGACGAACCTGATGGGGGACGACCTGTGCTTTGGGCCGAACGGCAAGATCTACGTGGCGACCAACAGCCGGAACTCGCTGGTCGAGGTGGACCCCGCGGCGGGCCAGCCGACGAGCGTGGGCAGCGTCACGGGGTCGACGTCGTGTGCGTTTGGGCGCGGCGAGAGCGATAAGAATGTGGCGTATGTCGGGGCCGGGCAGGGCGTGTTTGCGGTAACGGTCAAGGTGTAGAGGGCCGGATTCGGGGGTGTGGAAAACATTGAAGACATGTTGTGTATATGAGCGAGCAGTAAGCGAACCGTTTTAACCCTTGCTTTCATAATTGTGTTGCCCGTACCTCGTTGAGAGAGACAATCAGGATGTTTTCAACGCCGAGGAAGTCATCAGTCGTTCGCCCCATACGTAAGAAGGCAAAATAAAATAGAAAGAGGAGAAAGAGACAAGATGGGCAAAATTGGGTAAGAATGGGGGTGATGAAGAAGAAGAGTAGTACATGAGGGAAGATAGTAAACAGGATGGAGGTGAAGAGGTAATACGTTAATTCCGACGTTCATTCACAACCAGCAACCCATCATGTTTATAACCTGTGTTCTCGTGTCTCATTTCCTGCACTACAAACAAGCCGAGGCCATGACACAGTATTGTCGCTCTCAAAGCAAGACTACGATTATACATTGTGACTACTGTAGTACCCCTTCTTCTCCGTCGACACCGTCTCGAGCTCAGCATGCAGCGGCGAAGCCAACTCCTGCGGACTCTGCGGTATTCCATACCCAGGGACATGGCCCTCCATCTCGACCCCCTCAGCAACGGCGACAGCGTTCGCCCGCCCCGCGGCCGCCTTCGCGTCGTCATTAGGCGGCGGCGCGAACCAACCCCCGCCCAACCTCGTCAGCGAGGCCGAGTGAAGCGTAAACCCCTTATGTTCATGTTCCCCGTTTTCGTTGACACCCCTCTTCCGCCTCCTCACAAACCAGAACCCGAGCCCGCCCAGCACCGCGCCAGCCACGAGACACCCAATCACCACGCCTGCGATCCACGCCTTGGACGGCTGCGACTCGACTTCCTCGGGCGGGTCAGCAGGCGCCGTGATCTCGCCCGCCCTCGCCTCCGTGGTGCTCGCCTCCGTGGTGGAGGAAAAGAAGTCCACGGTCGACGAACTGCTACTACTCGCACTCCCCGCCATGCCCGTGGTCAGCGACGACGGCACGCTCCGGTAGATGGTGCTGGCGCTCCACGACTTGGCGCAGTTGTGCACGACCCAGCTCTCGGTCGCCGACACGGTCGGATCGGGGTAGGCGGCGTACACGGTCATGGTGTAGCAGGCGCGGTCCTGGCCGCACGACCACTTGCCGCCCTTGCGGTTGGTCGGCTGGCCGCGCGCGCAGGCCGTCGGGAAGTTGCAGTTGAGGCCGATCTTGCAGCAGCCGGCGAAGGTGCTGGAGAGGGCGAAGACGGAGCTCGCGTCGCAGTTGAGGGTCTCGACTGGGCTGGGTTAGGATGGATGTCGGAAAGGGGGCTGGGATGGGTATGGGGGTGACGACGCACCGGCTCCGGTTGGGTTTAGGTAGATGCCCTGGAAGTTGGCCGGGCCGTCCGGCGCCGGGGTTTGCGCCAGGACGCCGCTGCTGGCGAGGCATTGTAGCAAGGCCAGGCAAGTGAAGCCGTGGGTGAGAGAGTAGAATCTCATGGTTCAATGTCGCTCCAACCTGGATCTGCTCAGTCGGTGCATGTGGCGTCTGGCTTCCCCAGAAACGCAAATCGCGTCCGCATGTTATCGAAATTGAACATGGAGAAGGCGATACGAAGAAAGGACAGGGGCGGGGTGTCAAGGCCAGAAATAGAGGCCAGGAGCTGGAGGATCCCAAACTCGTCATGGACGACACTGGGGACGCGGGAGCACCAAGCGGCACAGACTGGACCGATCTCTATCGATTGACCAGTGAGAGCTGTCAACAGAACCTCTTGGCTTGCGGCGACCTTGGCCAGGAGGCGGCACATACGAGCAGCAAGTATCTGCTGTGGACAGTGGAACCGGGCACCCACCCCATCAAGCAAGACCTCCGCGCGGAGGGGCTTGGTTCCAGGCTGAGGTTTGTTGCAGGACCTCAGAGGACGTTGCACCGAAGATCTACCCGCATCGGAAGGATTTAACCCCACTGAGCCCACCCAACGGCTTGCCCACCCAACGGCTTGCCCTGTCCTGTGAGGCCCGGGTTACACAGCCTCGGAGCTGGCAGAATCAGGCCTGAACTTCCGCCACAGCCAACCGTCCATTGACGCCCGGTGGATGGCTGGTTACGGACACAGGACCGGCAATGAGCTTCGGTGTTCGGCCACAGAGATGCCGACGACCGTTGACTGCTTTCCCTGCTGACGGGAGCGCTACGGGAGCAGTCATCGGCGCCAAGCTCAGCGCGCATACCGTCCGGCATCTCCGCAGGGCCGAAAGGCCTGAGAGATGAACAAGGAGACAAGGTCAACAAGCTCCTTTAAATCAGGCTCCACGACATCCCCGTCGAGTGACTCGCGTGCTTCGCGACCGAAAATTGGCTGGGTCCACTCATCACTGCAGGAACAGAGGCATCCAACTGGGATAAGAATAAGCTCCCGGACAGTTCCCGCCACTCCCTCGAATCCCCCCACCCTTCCTCATCCTTCCTCCTCTTCGAGACGATCCCTTTGCCCAAAACTGGGACATCCTCCCGCATTTGTATCCTCCCCTCGGCGTGCGACTGACATCAAATTGGAAGAACCGGCACAGCAAGGAAAGATTGATGGAACCGGTCAACGTTCCCACCTGGTCTGGCGCTTTCAAACCCCAATCCAACTTCGTTAAACCCCTGCCTCAAACCTCGCGGCAGAACCCCAGATTAGGTACGGCTAGGGCAAGGCCCGCCCGCCCTTGGACCTTGGCAGGAGAATAACAGCCAGGCGAGCACTCTGAAGAGTGAAGACCCCCTGTAGCCACCCGGAAAACACCCCGGAAACAAGTTCCCGAGTGAACGCCCAGGGCCTGGACAGCGGACATCCCCCCCAAGAGGAAAAGATAGGCAGGCAGCGTGTCGCGAATATGTTGCCGTTTTGGGGATTCCATCCAGCAAGACGGGAGGCCTCGAGAGAAAGACGCCAGCGGTGAACGATTCGATAGTCTGTGGAAGGAAAGGGGTCCAAGACCGCAGTCCTGCTCAAGCTCCAAGGCTGTGTGCGCTGTCCAGGATTCCTCGCGTTTGTTTGTTGTGGGCGCCAAGTGCAATCAGGAGAAGTTGGTGGGGAACCAACCTCGAACCGAGTGACCAAGGCCTACAGCAGCCAGCCAGCCCCTGAACACGGCAGAGAGAGACAGCTCAGCGCACCAAAACCCGAATGAAGTCAACACGCCAGCTCAGGCGCCCCTTTTCGGATGATATAGCAGTTGTAAATACATAAACATAAAAAAGGCAGCTGTGACAACCCAACAGCGTTTTGCTTGCCCACAACACAACCGAGAAGAAATCCACAACGCCGGCCCAGCCTAGGGAGGTAGGGATCCAAACCCCCCAGCCTGGGGAGAGTCAACCCCCAAAACAACAAGTAAAAACAACCCAGACCCCAAAAAAGAAAACGAACGCTCTGCCCCATGCACCGCCGCTCCCCGAAATGGTATTTGTACACACAGAGAAACCCGAATCCAAAACAAAATAAGAAAAATAAAACCAAGAAACAAAAAAACAAAAAAAAAAAACAAAAAAAAACACCCAAGGCGTTTGGGCACCGGACTCGCCTCCTTCTCCTCCTCTACCAAGAAATCCTACGACGAAGCCAACACCGACGTCTGAAACGTCAACGACATGCCCATCCCCCCACCACTCCCCTCCCCCCTTTCATCC
>MU854401.1:41392-82085 GCA_033296685.1 Parachaetomium inaequale | reverse complement strand
GATGATGCCCCTGCCCATGCGAGCAGTACTCCCTCTCCAACCCCTCCAGATACCCGGGACTGTGATGCCTTACCGACGACGTCAGCAAATGCAGCCCCCTACACTGGCTCGCGACCCCCTGCCGCACGAGGTTGTTAATCGACCGCTCGCTGCCGTCAAATACATCGTACGGAAAGATAACCGAGCGCTCGCTGACCAGCTTGCTCTGGTCAAAGGCGCCCTGCTCGAGCAGCAGCACGGCGCAGCGCAGATAGCGCGCCTCCATATGGATGTCGGAGCGCACGTCGGTGCGCTGGATGGCGAACTTGACGAGCTGCAGCGGCGTGTTGCCGCAGTTGTTGAAGACGTTGACCGACGCGCCCTTTTCGCAGAGCAGCTGCACGGCCGGGACGAGCCCGAACTCGGACGCGTAGTGTAATGCGGTGTTGCCCTCGGTGTCGCGCTTGCCGAGGAAGGCCTGCATCTCAAAGTCGGTCGCCTTGGAGGCCGCTTCGAAGACGGTTTCGAGCTTGGTGGTGAGCTCGGCGTCTGATAGCCCCGCGCGGCCGGCGGCGGCGCGGCGGAGGAGTTTCATGATCGGGGAGCGGCGGACGTTTTGGGCGTTGCTCTCATTGGGGTCGACCCCCGCGAAGCTGAGAGCGGGGACCTCGGTCGGGTGGATGGACAGGGAACTGTCGGAGCCGATGGTGGACGTGTCGGCGGTCGAGGGGGCTTTGCCCTCGGAGGAGAACTCGGGAAGGTAGCGGCGGATGAACTCGACCTCGTCGCCAAAGATGCGGTGGAGTTTGGGGGCGGCCTTTTCTAGGTTCCGCCGGATGCTGTGCCATAGCCGCTCGCCGTTGGCCGACTTGTTCGCAACCAGAAACCGGGCGGCGCCGTAGCCGACTTCCTTGAACACATAGTACAGCGTCTCGACGGGGAACTCCCGCTTGGCGACGAGGTGGTGCAAAAACGTGTGCTTGTCGACGTCCTTGTGGCAAAAGTCGAAGCCGCGCGACCGCAGGGTCCGGATGAGGTTGAGGAACGACACGGGGCGCATGCGCGGGTTTTCTGGCGGGTCGAAGACGTGCAGGAACGTCTCGCCGCGGTGGTTAACAAGCTGGACGTCATCAGTGCGCTTGAGGATCATGAGGAGGATGGAGACGCGCGCGCCCCATCGCGCCGCCACGTGGAGCAGCGAGTTGCCGTATTTGTCCACCATGTTGGCCTCCTCCTCGGTGACGCGAAAGTGGGTAAAGTCGTGGCCGTCCGTCTTTTGCGCGTCGATGGCCTTGGATAGCCGCTCGTGCACACAGCCGGGCGCGCCGCGGCCAACATGGGCAGCGCAGCACATGCGGACCAGCGCGCCGTTGAGGTCCTCGGTCGTGGGGTTGACGGCCGAGTACTTGGCCTTGAAGAGGCCCCCCATGCCCGGCGTGCCGTTTCCCTTGGCGGCTCTGCGCGGCTTCTCCTGCAGCATGGTCAAAAACTCGTCGCGCGTCATCTTGCTGAGGGCGGTATTGGCGCCGGATGCGTTCACGCTGACGCCTTTTGAGGACGCCGAAGAGGAGGACCGCGCCAGGCTGGAGATGCCCGACGAGATGCTCGAGAGAACAGAGGCCCATGACCGGCGCTTGGCGGATTTTGTCGAGGGAGTCGTCGAGGATGCGCGGGAGGGCGACTTGTCCCGGTGATACGCGTCGTCGGAGCCGCTGCCGACGGCCTGCGGCGTGGACCCGGCCGACTCGGACTGCTTGACCGTCGACGGGCTGTCGGTGCTCGGGCTGTGGGCGTAGAAGACGGGCAGTGGTTCGACAGGAGCAGGCCGGTCAATCGACATGCGCGTCCCCGGCGGCTCGAGCATGCCGTTTGCGAGAGTACTTGTCTCGAGCCGGCGCCGGACTTTGCGGTTCCTGATCCTCCGCTCGGCCCTTACCGACCTCAAAAACCGCACGCGCCCCAGCATGGTGGCCAGATCCCGGGGCCTCCAGTCGTCGATCCTGCGGTCCGGCAGAAAGCTCCTCAGGTGCTTGTGCGAGTTGCGCTGCCTGCGGTCGTGTCAGGTCAATCAGCAATCATTGCCGGCAGACGTAGGAGACCGTGGGGAGGGGGGTGCGCACCTCGGATCAAACGAACCGTCTTTGAGGCGCTCGAGGATGCGCACGAGGGGCAGGCGCTCGCTCTGGGTGCAGACATAAAGACGCAGCAGCTTCTTCTGCTTGCCGGGCGGCCATGGCTTCTCGCGTCTCCCCCGCCGGGGAGCAGGCGGTGATACAGCACTGGCGGTGCTGGCCACGAGCTCCATCATGGTCAGATCTCAGTCGGCCCCGGCAGCCGGGGGCGCGCAGATGACGGCTCGTCTCGTCTCGGCGTGGATCGGGTCAGGCGGCTTCGGCGTCGCAGCGTGGGCAGCTCGTGGTGGGCGTCGGCGGCGGCGTGAGAGGCATTTGCTTTTTGTCGACGGCCGGCCATTCAAGACGAAGTCGGATCGGTGGGACTGGCGGTGTTGGTGACGAAGAGCTACGAATATTCTCGGCGACTGCGCGGCGGCATGGTGGCATGTGGCATGGCTGCGGGTGACGATGAGGCTTTCGAGAGCGGTCCCCAGCTGTTTTAAGAGGCCAGGTCCGGGGCCAAACAGCGGTTTCACTGGGGGCCGTCCCCTTCCCCAATTGGTTCTAGAAGGCATCGGCGGCCAATCGGCGCGCACCAGGCAGCCTGCTCCAACCGGCTCCCACTCGTTCCCACTCGCCAACCCCGGACGCAATCCCCAGACCCTGGGGTCGCAATCTCCAGCGCGAGTCTGTCTTGTCGCGGTCCGAGCGGAGGGCCACGAGAGGGCATGTGGAAAGGAGAACATGCATGGAAGCATGATGGCTTCGTGTTACTGGGGCAAGGGCATGGGCAAGGGCATGGGCAAGCATGGCAGGCATGGGCGCCATGGATGGGACCCGACGGCGACAGTTGTTGAGAATTGTTTCCCCCCATCGGGTGTCTTGTCGGACAGCTCCAGGCTGGCTCGAGTTGCAACGGGGACAACTGCCGGGACCACTCGGGGCTGTCGTCGACCGCCCCGCGGCGGTGCCCTGCCAGTGCAAATTCTCGCATGGCATGGCATGGCAGGGCAGGCTTAGGCAGGGCACGGCAGGAAGGGGATGGTGGAGGGCAGCAAGGCCAGGATGCAGAAATGAACCTTGCTGCTGCGCGGAAGTGGAGGAGAGAAACAGACGGGAGCAAGGGGCAGCAGGTCAGGGCAGCAGGGCAGGGCTCTGCCAGCTGCCAGCCTGACAGACCCCCGCCAAAATCGCACAAATTATCCAATCAGGGCTGGCATATTGCATTGATGCGCCCCACACTGCCCGAGCGCAATGCAGTTGGCTTTCTCGCATTGGCCCATTCCAGCCATGGGTGGGTCCAGGTCCCTTCTCCTTCTCCGGCAGACGGCAGCCCTTCGAACCTTTTTTTGGCTTCTCACAATTGGACCCGCATGAGAAGCTGCAACGCTGTTCGGGCAATTCTCTCGACGCTTTGTGGCCGGAGAGCCGGATCAGCGCCATTGTCGCAGTTCCCCGTCCTTTCGGATCTCTCCGATCGGGCGAGCCTCGATTGCTTCCAGGGGGACCTGTCAAGGACCTGTCATCTGTCCGGACTCAGTTGATGAGGCGCTGCGCTGGCCGGTCCCAGGGCTGCGGGTTTGTGGGACAGCTGCTGCCGGCAGCCGACAGATGCCAAGCGGATCGTCTTCCCGGCGCGATGGCACCTTTTCGCCGTTCCAGTTTGACTCTCGGCCTGCGCCGCTGAAGAGGAAATTGTGCGCCTCATTTTGAGACAATTGTGCATGCAAGGGACTTGAAGGACTGGCTATTACATAAACAAAACCGACCTCTGCCATCATAATGTCTCGAGCACACTCGCCATTCACCGGTCTCGCCACAGCAAACACAACAACATGGATTGGGTGAGGATAGAAGAAGCCGAGGATCACTCGCCGTCACTCGGTGTTGCCGCTGGTTGCGCCCAGGAATCGCCGACTGTCTGAGACTCAGAAGTGCCCAGGTTGGGCGCCGCCAACATTTTTGAGACACCAGGTACGCATCATGGTTTGTCCGACAGACCGTGGAAGCCCTTGTTGACTGTTGCCACTGGCAGTCTCGCATCCGCCAAGCCAACACGAACGGGCTCGCAGTGGTTATCTTTGTCCAGCTGTGCTCGGCTCGCCCTTGTGGGGTTATCAACACGCCGCGTTGAGGCGACTGTCCGATTCCCAGCATGACGCATCGCATCTCGTCGCTTGTTGATGAGTCCGCAACAGTCCTGCCCTGTTTTCCAGATACGAGCTGGATTGCACCATGCGGCAGAAATAGCAGCCACACGCGAGCCCCAGCTGAGAACAAGCATCCACCATGTGGAACTCCCTACCTATTCGAGTAGACGGATACGGCGGAACTCGAGCCCCTTAACTCGTGCAGCGTCAGGCCATATCAAAGCTCGAGCGAGGCCTTGCAGAGTTTGACAGCGGCATCCGAGTTGCAATGAGGCTCAGCGCAAAAGACGGCTCTGGAAGTCTCCAAGTTGCGTTACCCCTGTTTCGACCGCCGTCGTCCGATCGTGTCCTGCCCTGCAACCCTCGATCCAGGCCGGCGGATACCGTTGGCAGGGCTGGAACGCCGTACCGGTGGAGATGTCGGGCTTTTTTTCTTCGTGATCGGGTGGAGCCGCCATCTTGATGCCGGACCGCCGGGTCACGGATCTCGTATCGGATCTGGGCCCATTTCCTTTATAAACCGATCCGCAGTCTTTGCGCCGGCCTCGTCCTCTTGGCTTTGTTACGACCAACACTCGCTTCTTGTCGCTCGCTCGCTCAACGTCAACTTAGACATCTCACTCGCTACTCGACTTCGGTCTTACAACTCTAATCCAACAACCACACTACAACACAGACCCGCCAAAATGCGTTCCCAGTTCGCCACCCTCCTGGCCCTCGCCGCCCCGCTCTACGCCATCAAGATCACCTCCCCCTCCAAGAACGACGTCGTCGACCCCTCCAAGGGCGTCACCGTCAAGTGGTCCACCGTCAACACCGACCCGACCCGCGCCCACCTCATCCTCGTCAACATGGCCTCGGGCCACACCCCCTTCAGCAAGGACCTCGGCGAGATCGACCTGTCGTCCGGCAGCTTCCAGGTGTCGGAGAAGGACGTCCCCAGCGACGCCGGCTACCAGTTCAACTTTGAGAGCACCGCCACCCAGAACACGGGCATCCTCGCGCAGTCGGAGCAGTTCGAGGTCAAGGCCTCGTCTGACGACGACGACGAGAAAACGTCGACCTCGGCTTCTTCGGCCACCACCTCGGCCACCCTCATGACCACCGTCAAAACCGTGACCAACACCTACACCAGCACCGGCTCCGACACCACCGTCACCGGCACTGCCACCACCCTGGCCACCTCCACCGGCACTTTCGGCGAGAGCACCGGCGCTAACACCAAGTCTGCCGCCTCCAGCACCAGCACCGGCGCTGCGGCCCCGACTGGCATGGCTGTCCAGGGCGGCAGCCTGCTCGCTCTCGTGGCCGGTGTCGCCGCCGTCCTTGCTTAGGTCGAGGTCTGAGGGGGTGTTGCGATGTAGGATGATGATGCCTGAGGGGGTGCAGGTGTAGTGGATGGGATTAGGAATTGGGGAGGGGGGTTAATATTAGACGGTTCTTTCGTCGCGGCGTGGTGGGGATGGGAATAGAAGGATAGAAAAATAGAGGTTACATAATGAGCATGGCCGCCCTTGTGGGCTGTAGGCTATGTACAACGTTTCATCTTGGAGTTTTGAACGTAAATCGTTGTGTTGTGGTTACTTTTGCCGCTGTGATACTCCGGCGGCGTTGTTGCTTGCCCTGGGATTTGTTGCTTGTGTACACAGTATGTCAGCAAATTACTGGACGAATAAGGACTTGGTATAGGTTACTTCGTACCTGTCTCGACTCCAAAACAACTTTAACGATTGCTTTTGTTACCACCCATAAAGTGAGTCAGGATCTACCACTACATGCAAATGTCCAGATCATCGTCAGCCTCTGTTGCCAAGGGAACATGTCTGTTCGTCGTCATGATCCTTGCTTGCTGGACAATTATTCTAGCCAACGGTGTCTTGTTCTTTGCCAGTGGCTCCCACCAGTTCGGCACCGCCGATCGCTTATTACCTAACTAACCCTGAAACCTCGCCGTTGCTCATGGCGCTGCGTGAGCAGACATGGTCTAGTTACGGATATTTAAGCTTCATCAAGCTGCATCTTACACAGCACTAGCCGCGGAGGGAAGCCCGACGAACATCGGGCTGTGGCTGAGTGACTCATGAGCGGGCTTATGCAGACCCGTCGTCCCCTTCGCCTAACGAGAACAACATACATCCAAGCGTGCAACTAGTGCAAGGCGAAAGTGCCTTAGCCCAAGACAAGCGCAGCAAACAATGCCGCAGTCTCTGTTCTTCGGCCCGGTGGTTGTCTTCTCGGCCTCGGTCCGCCCGAAACCCATCGGGGGCTTTGTGGCGTTCATCAAGCGGGCTTTGGCTGAGCGGCTGCTTGCCTGGCTTTGCACTAGCTGACCAGCCCTGCGTTGCGCTATCGAATCACTATCCCGAGACCATGGGCTCGGACTCGGAGTGGGATGATCGGCGCGGTGGCTTGTTTGGTTTGGAACTTTCATCACGGGCTAGGGGGTACTAACGAGAAAGATCAGGCAGAGTTGGTTCGACGGTGGGAGCTTGTTAACGCCCTCTTGGATCTGAGGCTTGCTGTCCGGAAATAATATGATCAACCGTTTTTCGTTCAAGGTGGCTTCCAACATCCCAGACCGTGCAGTGTGAAGCCTAAAAACGGACTGGCTCTGGTCGTGATTTCCCAAGCATAGCGCATTCCAGTCGCCGTTGTTGTTTACATGGGATGATGGCTCTGCCGACGGTACACCAGGCAGTCCCAGCGTCTTGCTGATGAGATTGATAACATCTACTATCGGGTCTTATCAACACCCTTCAAGTTGCCCAGGCAGGATGTCACCATGTCGAGGACAGTGACGGTTTGCGTGACATCTGGATTATCCCAGTTAAGATCTGGCTGTTCTTTGCAGAACACATGTACCGTGGAACTATCTGGTTCCGTGTTGGAAAGCCTAGCACTCGTACACTGGAAGGTGGTCCACTTGCCAGGTTAACAACTCGAATGTCTTGCTTTGTTAAACAAAGGAGCTGTGGTTCAGAACGGTGAGTATATTCCTCAGTCTTCCTTTACTCTCAGGAACGGCGTGCGTGACAAGGGGATGATTCTCCAGGTTACCCCGAAGGACAACATCTTTTCGTCTTTCCTTTCCTCCACGTTGCCCTCGCTGACCTCTAGCCCCCCACAACGCCCATCACCCAGGTCAGTTTTTTCTCAACGAATAGCCCACTGCCCCCAGTAAGACTCATCAATGTCAAGCTGCCCTAGCGAACCGGCCTGACAATTAGCCATCGTCACCCGTTCCCCGCCCACGGTCCAGTTGGAGATGGTCACGCCGAAGTCGAGGCCGTCCGACGCAGGCACAATACTCCTGCCGATGCCAATACTGTTCGTCTGCAGACCATCAGGAAACGCGACGTTCTCCACCAGCACGTCGCGGTAGTGCTGCAAGGGGGTAATGCGCATCAGCGCCGGACACGGCCCTTCGCAGACGAGGTTGGAGATGGTGATGCTGACAGACTTGGCTCGGTCGACGGCGCGCCGTCCGGGTGTGTGATAGAAGGGCGAAGCTCCGATGATGGCCGACGGCACGTACGTCTCGGACTTGATGTAGCGCGTGTGGATGACGTAGATATCCCGCAGGACGACGCCCGCGACGGCGCGGCTGTCCCAGCCCATCTGCACGACGGGGTCGTTGTGGCCCTTCCAGATGGTCGCGCGCGTGACCGTCGCGCCCGGGTGGTAGGTCTTGATGGCGTCGTCGTTGACGTGGTAGAAGACGTCGCGGACCTGGCTGTTGGGGTATAGCTGCGGCCCGTCGGTCTGGAAGTAGAAGGCGCCGACTTGCTTGTAGTCTGAGATGCGCGAGGTGATGGCCGCCGGGCTGCCGTGGAAGTCCATCGTGTTGAAGGGCGGCGCGTTGATGGTCGGGCCGTGGCAGTGCCACGTCTGGCCGCCACCGTTGCCGCCCAGGTTGTTGTGCCACCACATGCGCAGGCTGGTGGCGTCGCTCTTGACGGCTTGGTAGTAGCTCGCCGGGTTGGCCTGGTACACGTAGTGCTCGCCCGACAGCACGCCGTGGCCGGTTGCGTAAAAGTCCGACTTGGTCGTGTACTCGATGGCGCCCTTGACGTACGCGCCGGGCGCCAGGTACACCCAGTAGGTGTTGGGGTGCAGCCGCATGTGGTTCTCGCCGATCCTGGGTGTCTGGCCCTGCGGGTTCGAGTTCATCCAGTACACCCCGGGCGGGAAGTACAGGATACCGGACGACCCCCAGTCGCCTTGGTTAATCGGCCCGGGTGTCATGACTTTGGTGTCGGGCGCGTCGATCCGATGGACCATGTCGTCTGGCAAAAAGGGGCTCGCAAAGATGACCAGCGCATTTCGCGGTTCGATGCCCACAACGGTGCCTCCCGAACTGACGTACTTCGAGCCGTCCGACCGGTAGGTGTACAGATCGTTGTTGAACTCAACCGAGAACCTCCGGCCGTTGGAGTCGTGTGGCACGCGGATGACGACGCCGCCATCGCTCGACGGGCGAATGTCATAGACAATGGGCGTTGGGCGGATCTTGACCCCGGACGGGGGAGGGTGGTCTGAGCCGCCGCGGGTCAGGATCTTGACGTCGACGCCGGTGGAGTACTCGAACTGGGACCAGGCCATGTTGACGCGGGCGCTGGTCTCGATGGTGATGCCGTCGTCCACGTCCGCGCCCAGACTGTTGCTGTCAGGGGGGTCCCAGGGCGAGTAGATGCGGCCACGGCCGTTGCGGGGGATGGACTCGTAGACGAACGAATCGTAGAAGTCGTTGGCGCCCGCGATGCTCACTTGCACCAGATACTTGTGCGACTGGCGCACGTTGCCCGCCTTTACCATACCGCCCGTGTTGATCTCGCCGGTGTCGTGCCACCACGAGCACAGCTGGCTGTTGCATATCGAATGTCCCACCATTGGCTGGGCCATCAGCTAATAGCTTAGAACAACATAACACATGATAAAGGAGATGATCAGGTGGTTGACGAGAATAGCGCTTCTTTAGGCTTGAGGCCAGTCTGCAGAGAGATGGATGGAGGAGATACCCAGAACATGAAGTGAATGGCACCGTATATAGACTCGCACATTTCCTTCCTTGAAGCGATTGTCTCCCTCCGATGCCGTCATCCTTCTCAGGGGGCGGGAGCTCTAACCTCCCTTGCGTCTCCGCAATCCCAACCGCACCAAGGTGAAGGAATCCCTGTCCTCGAACCATAGGTTAACCAACCTGTATCTCAACCACAGACTCGACAGACTCAGCATTTCGGATCGTGATAGTGTAGTGCCGATGAGAACCGCTTTGAGGAAAGAGCAAGATTCTCCCGTATCCATAAACCGGCCGACCGGACGGAGTGGGTAAAGGGGCCGATGGAGCACGAACATGAATGCGGAAAAGGGGGTCAACGCTGGAACCAATCTGTGAGTGACGGGGAAAGAAGATGGAAACAATAACGAGAAAAGGAAAGTCATGCTAGAAAAATCTCCTTCCAAGCCAGACCCGGATGCAAGCTCTGCACCACGGCGTCCTGCCTGAGCAAGCCGATGCCCCGGCGTTCGGCAACCGGCCCGGACCACTCCAGCACCATCACATTGTAGAATCCATCTTCCTGGCCCCGCAAGTTTGGATCCTCGAAGATGCTCCGTAGCTCGGAATCATACCAGGTCCATAGGTCCGCCCGAGTTGCAGACAGGGCTATCAGCTCAAACGGTCCGGGCGAGTTAAAGAACGCTGCGCCGTCCAGCCCGTCAGGGTACAGCGCGCCGCAGGTGGTTCCGTGCCTGTCGGTAATTCGGGCAACGCCCAGTATCCTGTTGGTGATGCGGAGGTTGAAGTGCATCGAGAGCGTCCAGAACTGCAAGATCGGATAGCTCCGAGCCTCGACCACGACATTCTCGGTGGGTTGCGTGCGGCTGGTGGGAAACGGTAGTGGGAATGGGGGCTTGAAGGTGCGTCTGCCTCGGTAGCCGACATATTCCAAGTCTCCCAAGGGGAATTCGTTGTTGGCGACAGGATCCCAGACCAGGCTCGTGACGCCTCTGGGACTCAGCCTATACCATACTATCCACGTGTGGTCTTTGAGAAAGTCGTTCTCCCCCAACTCAACAACAAGCAGCGACCCTCTCCAGCCGGCCCAGGAGTAGCTTGGAAGTCCCTCTCGGCGATATAGCGGTGAATGGTGTCGTCGAAATACCACAAACAGGTCAAAGGCAGCGGTGGGCAGCCCTTCCAGGAAGCGACACTTCATTCTCTCGGACACACGGCGGGTGATGCCGGCCATTGCTCGTAACCCATCCATCTGGTAGGTGAGCGCCCGCTTGCTGTAGTAGAGAAGCAGGATCCTGAAATCCGGGACAGGGTCGAGCATGTGGATTGCAGCTGGCAAGATCGAAGCCACGGTCCCTTCCGGACGGTCCAGGCGGGTGTCCAGCCCCGGGTCACCAAATTCAAACAGCGTCGTGGATCGGCATCGGAAATAGACCTTGTCGTCGACAAAGTAGACGAGGCGTCTGGACAGGATCTCTTCCTGAAATCTGAGGGAGTTATGGTCTGTAAGTCAAGAGCCACTTTCACTCCGAAGACAAAAACGCACGTCCAAGCCCGGGAGCTGTGCACCGAGAATTTCATGACTTGGTCGAGCTCGATATAGGCATCAAGTCGCACACCCGGAATGATCTCCTCGGGGTATCTCGGCATGAAGCGCGATCCCTCTCCAACCCCGGGGAGCCCGCGGTTGGCATCGTGGCCCGAAGCAGCAACGATAGTCAGCAGGGCCCCCTCGTAGATGACATCCATCACGTTGACGCCCCGGCTGACTTCGTCCGGGTCGTTCTGCACAAGACACAGCGCATCGCACAGAGATACTGCTGGCCTATCCCCTTCACAAATGTCATGGCGTCTCGGATCGTCCTCGGCAGCTCGATTAGGTTGTCTCGGAGCCCATATTGCCTCGTCAAATCGTCTTGATTCCAAGTAGTCAGGCGCAAACTTGACCCGAGACCCCAGACGTAGCTGAGTGCGACATATGGCTTGAGCAGTCTGGACTCGACGACGCACTCGTTCAGCACGTCGACGAAGCGCAGGCGCTCCAGACCGGGGAAGTTCTCGTCGACCCGGCGGCTGCTGGTCTTCCACGGCGTCGCGCCGCAGTCCCCGCCGTGGTTGTTGGTGCACTGGGACAGCCAGCGCCGGACGCGGCCGAGATCGAGGGCCTGGCCGTAGTTGGGCAGGAGACAGAAGGCCGCGTCCGATTGAAAGCTTTCTTCCGAACTCTTGACGAAATAGAGTTCCAGCGACTGTATTATACCCTCCACCACCCGGAATTGTACTCGGAAGGCTGGTCCGTTGTTGAGGGAGGAGTTCGTACGCCAAATCAATGAGACCTCTGTGTCGGGCGTCTGGCGGATATGGCCACTGCTCGCATGTGCGTCTTTGTATAAAGCGAAGAGGACAAGTCTGCAGAGGGGACAGTTACTCTGATTCCCTTGGATCCTCGATATGGTTCCCAAGTCCCATGTTGCATCGCCATCGGGGTCTCTCAGGGCTTTTGTGTCCAAGGGAACTTTGTTGCACCAGGCGCACAAGCTGCCAGAACCCGCCATGGGCAAGAGGTTGCAGTCCGGTTACCGTGTTGGAGCAGGAATCGAGGGGAAGTGAACTGCAAGTCAACGTGCTTCTCTCGTGGAGGCGGATCCAAAGGAGCATGAAACCCGCTGAACAGTAACTGGGTATTTGTGGTGGACTGGGGTGTCGGATGAAAGCTGGAGATTCCCCGCAGAAGGTGGGCTGAACATGGCAGGTTTGGCCTCGCCTTCTCTTGAATATATTGGGTGGCGCAGCGCAGGTCGTCGGGGGAGGGCCAGCCTTCGGAAGCCCAAGTGGCTGATCGCCTGCAGCGGCCCAGATCAGCATTCAGGGGCCACCACCCATCCATACTCAAACACGGTGAAGAGTGCCTCGGATCTCTGGCTGTTCTGGAGAACAATACAGGACTCAGAATACACATGCACTTACCGTTTTGAATCCCAGCACGCTTGTTTGAGCTAGAGAAGAGGACAGAGTATTCGGCGTCATCAAAACTACCAGGTAGTAACTTGTAATTAACCTGGTAAGCAGACGCCCCGGTCTAATGTCTAGAAATGGGTTTCTTCCTGATACGAAACAACAAGGTCTGCGAATATCAAACACCCAAAGTACGCACTAGGCACCGTGTATCATTATCTAGTGATGTTGCTGCGGCCTCGAGTGCGAGTCAATACAATGTATGGCCGATAAGGGCCATCCCCCTTCGTGCTAGGTCGCAGCAGCGAGTCTAGTTTGAGCTCCAAACAATGTTTACAATTGGATCCCATCATGTTGTTTATATCTTTACTTCCATATCACCGCCCCCTCCAACCCCCCACCCCCGACCACCCCTGAATCCCCCTCTGCGTATTTCCACACGTCCACCTCCCCAACCATCAACCCCAGATAATACCTCTCCCAATACCCCACCAACGGCTCCTCCGGCAGCGCCAGCGCCTGCGGCACCCTGCCCTGCCCATCCCCCTCCACCCGCCCCTCAAACACCCACCGCCACTGATGATCCTCCCCTCCCACGGGATACATAACCTCGGCCGGATACTCCCCTCCCCTATCCGCACTCCCACCCGCACCCTGCAACCGTACCTCCCGCGGTCCCATCTCCAACCCAACCCGCACCTCCCTCTCCTCCTGCTCCCCAAGCGCCCCGCCCCTCTCCAACCTCCACCTCCCCTTCCCTTTATCACCCCCCGATCCTAGGAGAGCCTCACACCCCCACACCGCGTTATCATCCAACCCCAACCCGCCACACACCAACCTCACCCTTACACAGCTATGCACCCTCTCATTAGTCCCCACCAACGGCTCGGCCGTATCCTCGTTCGTCGTCTCGTCCACGCGGAGGACCCTCCCCGGGCGACGGACGGTCTTGCCCGCGAGGGTTGTCAGCACGCTTGTCGGGGCGCGGATGGCCCCCAGACCCCAGGGACGGGCGCCGGCCCGAAATAAATCGGCGGGTGGGACGGAGGGTAAAGAGTGGGGGGTGAAGCAGGCGCGGGAGGTGCGGAGGGTGCATTCTTGGGAGTCGCGTTTGCGGTGGTTGGATGGGGTGAAGATGGGGGGGTGGGCCCAGGGGAGGGGGCCGCCGGTACCATTACCGGGGCTTGAGACTGAGAGGGGGCGAGAGGGGGTGGGTTTGGGGGCGGGTGAGGGGCGTTTGCTGCCGCGGAGGAGCTTGCTGAGGGAGCGTTTGATGGAGTCGAGGGGGAGTTTGGGGAGGGACGGGAGGAGGGAGGATTTGCCGTCGCCGCTGCCACTGCCGGGGGCGTAGGGGAAAGGGTGGGCGGCCGAGAAGCGGAGGGTTTCGTGGAAGACGGTGGCCAGGCGGGTAAAGTTGAATTCGAGGCCGAGGGTCGACAGTTGGTCGCACATCCCTGGACGTCACCGAATTAGTTAGGGCATCCTCCAAAAGAACGATGAAAAAAGAACGTACAGGCCAGGGTTATGTCCGAGATCTGCTGGTCGTGCCACCCGCCGCCGACGTTGCCGTGGTTGCCCGGGAACCAGACCTGCTTCAGGTTGGTGGTGCTTCCGGGGACGCGCTCCCACAGCGACGGGCGGAAGGCGTAGCGCGGCTCGTCGAGGGCCAGCGCCTGGAACGCGTTCTCGACCTTGTTGGAGACTTGGGTGTTGGTGAAGGTCCATGTGCGGTGTGTTAGTGCTTCTTCTTTCTTCGCCTTCAGGAGCAGGGGCACTTATTGATCGGCTGATCCGCGGACGCCTATCACGGGAGCGGGCGGTATCCCAAGCGTGCCCACCGTGTCCCAGACGGCGAGGGCCTTGATCTTGATCTCGGTCACGCCGTCGTGGTATGTGTCGCGTGTGTACTTTAACTGCGCTGTCTCAGCATGCGCCCCTCAACTAGCCTACTCTCAAGAAAGGCCAGAACGAACCTCTCTCAAGCCCTGCTTGTACTTCTTCATGCGGGCCGTCTCCCACTCAATCTTGGCCTGACCGTGCGAGCCGTTGTACTCGGGCAGCCCGGGAACGAGGTACTCGTCCGTGTCACGGCCCCGGTTCCCTATGTTCTCGTAGTCGTCAAAGATGGCATAGAAGTTGTCCAGGCCCTCAGGGGTCAGCAGGCCGACCGAGGCGATCATGTCGGCGACGGAGCGGGCCGTGAAGGCGCCGCGGGAGAAGCCAATCAGCACAATAGCGTCGCCGTCGACGTAGTTGGCGCAGATAAAGTTGTACACCTCGCGGATGTCCTGCGACTGTCAGGGTCCAAGGTATGTTAAACAGAGACAGCGGGACGAACCTGGTCGAGGCCCATCCCAAACGCGCCGCCGGTAAAGCGGTCGATGGCGTTGGCCGTTCCGACGCCGGGGAAGTAGTTGATGACCTGGTGCGTGCCATCGCTGCAGGTGCGGCAGAAAACGCGAGAGATGCGCGTGACGTTGGATGGCGGCTCGCTCCTTTTAGATGTCAGTTTGAAGATATTGTGCCTCTCGACTTTCACAGTACACACCCCTTTGAGCCCAGCGAGTCCATCCATGTCCCGTCACAACACAAAATGAGGCGTTTTGGCAGGCCGGGCCGGGCCACATGCGGGTGCTCTGGATCCAGGGGCGTCGCCATGGTGATAGGCTAAGTCACAAGTCACAAGTCTCGATTCTCTCGAAGCTCTTGTTTTTTGCTTACCTCAAAATCAAACAAAGGAGTGAAGGGAAGCCAAGACAAGCGAGGGACTGCTGGTTTTAAGTGGCATGAACCCTCCTTGCTGCCTTGTTGGCCGCCTCATGACCGCCCTTCTGCAGGTGGTCAGCGGCAGACTCAGAGCCAGCACCATTTCGGGTGTCGGCTGATAGGGGCCGAGAGGAGGCTGCAGAGGATCAGCGCCGCATTGCACTAGGCGCAGATTCGGCTTAGACGGCCGGCCTCAGCTCTTGGCGAGCCAGCCAGGGGAAGATTCGAACTTCGAGAGCCAAGAGGATTGCATCGTGGCTGCTGGGAGATGTGCTGCCGATGCTGTGAAGCGACAGTAACGGCCAATGAGTGAGGTGCAGGTGCCAGCAGGCCCCAGAAGAGGGTTGCATGCACGGGATCGGGAGTTGGATTGGGTAAGGTAGTAGTTAATAGTTCGGGATCTGCGTGCCTGTCCTCTTGCACGACATACTCGGGTCCAGTCCCCTGACTGCCCCGGTACCCCCGTCAAGTGATATGACACGCGGTGCTGCTGACATGCTTTCGCTTCAAGCAGCTCATAATCTTTCCTTCGAGTTCATCGATAATTCTGACTTTTTATTCCTTTGATCCTGGGATCAGAACCGAGACAGTACAACTGTCAGTAACTCTGCCGCCCTCCAGTGCTATACACCTACTCAAATGGTGAGCAGAAAGCATCAAAACAAGGATCATGGTTCTCTTCGCTCGAGAAAGGACCAAAACCATGATCCTGACTTGCCTGATCCTCCTCCTTCAAGAAAGCATCAAAACTATAGTCCTGATCCCCCTTCAAGAAAGCATCAAAACCATAGTCCTGATCCTCCGAGTTGTTCGACAAATCATCAAGACTATGATTCTGATTCTCTTCCCTCGAGAAATCAAAACCATGATCTTGACCCTGACCCTGTTCCTCCGAGAAAGCACCAAGACCATGCTCCTGAAACCTCAGTTCCGAGCCGCCCTTCTCTTGCGTCGATCTCATGTTTCCCACCCCCTCATAAAGCTTCTGCTCTGTCCGAAGGAATCCACACTGCCCAGCGACTCTCACAATTCGAGAGCCACTATCGTCGCGATAGAAGGACCCAACAGTCCCCTCAAACACGACGACCTTCACGGCTTCTTGCATAGGCGGGCTTTCTTGCAGCATGGCTGCCCATATGCCGCCAAATCCTGGCCCCGCTCCGAGCATGGCCATCATCACCGGAAGCTCGCTTTCTTCCGTTACTATCTTCTGGTAGAAGATTCTGAGTGGCTTGTCGGGCGTGGATCGCGATAGGGCAAAGTTGCGCCCGAAGGGCAGCTCCAGGACCTTGTCGCCCACCGCGATCAGGAGGCCCAAGTTCAGGCAGCTCCAGCACGTGGTCGTGCGGCCGGCGCCCTCGGGTAACGTCAGGGGGGCGGACTGCGGCCTCTGCGGTTCGCATGGCCCCGGGAGGTAGTGCAGCAGCAGATGGCCGCAGTTGGAAGCCATGTTGTCGGACCAGAAGCACGTGCCGGTAGGATAACAGCGAGGGTTGGCTGTGTCCTGGGACTTGGCGCTGAGGCAGGCCGGGCAGAGCAGGTGGCCGCACGGGAGGAGGATGGCGGTGGACGGTGGGGGCCGCTCGTCCCAGGGTCTTCCGGCCTGGACTTTCTCGACCGTGTAGTTCCTGTGTCGCAGCAATGTCAGCGAGTCCGGGTCCCTCTGGTGGGCGGCCACGGGGGGAGAGAACGAACCACGCGCTTTCGCCCCAGTCGAGCCGCCGCTGCGGGGGCGTGACCGGCTGTTGAGTTGCTCTCGCGGCCGGGGGAGGGAGTGCTGGCGCCAAGGGTCCTGGAATTAATAGCTTGCGCCTGCAGTGCGCGCAAACCGGCACTGGCGGCGCCGGCCTCTGCAAGCCGCCACCCTCTAGCCATTTCTTGATCCCAGGCCAGGAGTCCGGTGCCGGGCGGCCATGGGCAGTCGATGCTGAGAACATTATGCCAGGGTGGAAGGGTCGATGTCACCAAAGTTAAGAAATTGCTCCTATATGGGTGTAGAGATGCGTTGTTGCTATTGTTGCCGGTGTTGCGTGGGAATGAGGCTTGCTGGGGGGTTACGGTCTTGAGAATTGAGATTGAGGCTGGAAAGTTGGAGGGAAACTTCTCAAAAGATAATCTTTATCTGAAAAGCATTATCTAGGACATGCAACTGTCTGTTCAACTTGCCTGACCAGACGGGCATGAACAGAAAGGGATAACAACCACGTCTCTTGCCACTATCAACTGTTAACAGTCTACAGAAGTGGAATGCTAACAATTAGTTAATGCAGATGGCCATATCAGCCTCTACCGCACTAGTGTCTGTAAAGCCTGTGATAGGGATTACGTAGAGACGAGCAGCTTGCTGCCCGCTATGCATGGGCATGCGCGGCTCGATGTATTGTACATGTAGGTGGTGATTCACAGACCATGTAACTTGTCAACTATGTAAGATATGTTCTTACTACGACCTGAATCCTAAACTTGGAACCGTGCCTGTAACCAAGCTTGCAACTGGCCATGTTTCTCGCTGTTAACTGGGAGGTGCTAGTTGGGCCGCACACTGCCACAAGATAGGTATTGGTATTGCGACAGTGCAAGCCAGGCAAGCAGAAGCACAAAAGATCAAACTAATCCCTTGTAATAATACTAGCAGATGAAGATGAAAAGGGGAAAGAACCCGATAGTGTGCTTTAGAGCGCCCCGGCGACCTGAGCCTTGTCAGCCCCTGACCTCGACCCCCCCCCTCCTTCCCCACCCCTTTTTAACCACCACCACCACACCTGCTTTTCACATACGACCATAGGCGCTAGAAAGCTCGGGATCCCGTCCGCTCTCCCCTCGATAAACTGGCGACCGCTGAACTAGTAGTTGGGTCGGTGACGACCAGCGAATCCTCGGTGTTGTATGTTTTTGACTTTTTGGAGTTGTGGAGTTCTTTTTGATCTGCTGGTGGAACCACCACGTATTATCTTGTTCCCCCGACGGCCCCTACAGCGGCGGCGTATCATTAAACTCGTCCAGAAGCCCCGGAGGCACCCGAATGCCGGCAATACCCACATCCTCCAGCCACCCCCTGATGACACCCTCCTCCTCAGCGCTCACACTCACATGCACCGCCGCGACGTTCTCCTCCAGATACCGCACATTCTTCGTCCCCGGGATGGGCACGACATCCAGCCCCTGCGCCAGCAGCCACGCCATGGTCAGCTGCCCGGGCGTGCACCCCTTGCGCGCCGCCATGTCGCGGAACCGGGCGACCAGCTCGAGGTTCTTGGGGAAATTCTCCCTGCTGAAGCGCGGGTACAGCCGCCGCAGGTCGCCCGGCTCGAAGTCGTCGGGCGACGCGATCTGGCCCGTCATGATGCCGCGGCCGAGCGGGGCGTAAGCGAGCACGGTGATGCCCAGCGCGCGGCAGGTCTGGAGGGCGTGGCCGCTCTCGGGCCCCTCGATGTCGAGCGCCCAGGGGGAGTACTCGACCTGGTAGGCGGCGACGGGCGCGACGGCGCAGGCGCGGCGGAGGGTCGCGGATGAGCAGGCTGAGATGCCGATGTGTTTGATCTTGCCTTCTCTGCGGGTGTGCATTCCAATTGTCAGTGTCATGGGCACCCTTGTGGAACATTGGAAGGGACGCACTCCTTCAGCTTGACCAGCTCTGCCATGGTTTTCTCGATGGGCGTCTTGCCGTCCACGCGGTGGATGTAATACAGGTCGATGCAGTCCACGCCCAGGCGCCTTAGGCTCTTCTCGCACTGCTCGCGGCAGTACTCGGGCGAGCTGTTGACGACCAGCCCGCGGCTGCCGTCGTCCCGGACGCCCGGCCACAGCCCGAACTTGGTGGCCAAAAAGATATCGGCGCGGCGCTCGGGGTGGCGGGCGAACCACTTGCCCAGCAGGTCCTCGCTGTCGCCGTACATGTTGGCCGAGTCCCAGTTGGTGCAGCCGAGCTCCCACGCGCGGTCGAGCACCTTGAGGCGGTCCTCGTCGGAGCTAAGGAGTCAGTGGCTTTCGGGTATAGAGCCGCCTGACAGGGTGACTCACCCCACCGAGCCATAGGCTGTGCTCAGGCCCATCAGGCCGAAGCCGATGGCCGTGATCTCGGGGCCGTCCTCGCCCAGCTTGCGCGTCGGGAGCTTTGCGGGTGGTGCCATTGTCTTGATTGTTTATACTATCCGTAGTGATTGCCCGGAATATTGCGAGGCAAGAAGTGATGGACGGTACATATTAGGTTCTAGATGTTGCATGGAAGCATGTCGTCCGGATAAGCATATCCCGCACGGCCCGTGTTGTTGCATCTCTTGGGACCCCGTTCCGGCCACTAATAAACGTCCGGCTGAGTCCCGGGTAAGGCGGACTGTTGAAGTTGGGGAAACTGGGGGAACACGGAAAGTGTAAACTTGACGTTGGAATATCGATTCTTATCTCGTCAGACTGTACATACTCGGTGAAGTCAAGATGAGGTAAGGTGAGGGCCGGACACTGCTTGTTTGTTGCTCGAACTGGTCGATCACTGGATCTAACATGGCGTTCTGCCGTCAAGAATTCTATACCCCCTATCCAACAACTGTAATGCTCGGATCCGGCCAGCATGTCGACCACACAAGCCCTCCCTGCCCAGCAGATCGTCCATGTCGGGCCTGCTGCCAAACAATCCGGCAGGGCTGCGCGAGAAGTAGCTTTGGAGGTCTCTAGGGGCATTGTTGAAGACACGAGGGGTTGAACGTGCCAGTGCCCCTGGATAATGGCAGTCTAGATCCAACACGCCGCCGTCCCAAAGCTTACAGGTAGTATCCCTCTCAAGGCTTTACCCTCATCCATATCCAGCATCCTCAGCTCTTGCTATTCTCCACCGCCTCCTCGGCCGACTTTTGCAGCAACTTGCGCGCCCGGTCGGCCGCGATATCGCACATGGCCTAGACATTGCATCATCAGCACACTGCACTGCAAACCCATGACAAACAGTAGCAAGAAACAACAACGAGAAGAAGGGGAAGAAAAAGAGACAACCCACCTCAATAACAGCCCTCTCCTCCCCCCTCAAATCCCCCCTCTCAATCCTCGCCCTCATATCCGCCACCACCTCCTCCCTCCCCCGCCCATTCACCCACACCACATACCTCAACCCCGGAAACCGCCTCTCATACTCCTCATTCAACCTCCCCAGCTCCTCCTCGACCTCGGCCCCGGTCAAATGCCCCTGCTCCGCCTTGCTCAACCCACTCATCCCCCCATTTTCTCCCCCCTCCTCTTTTTTCTTGCGTCCCAATCTAGGATGACTCCCCAAAACGCCATACAACCTCCTCCTCCCCTCCGCATCCCCCTCCACGGCGGCCGCTATGTCCAGTAACTGCGTGCGAAGCGTGGCGATCAGGTCGTCGTAGGATGCAAAAGAGAGGGTGCGGACCGTCGGGAGGGCGAGGGCGTGCAGGTCGGGGGAGGGCTCGAAGAGCAGGTCGAGGGTTGCGGTCAGGGCTGGGGGGGAGAGGGTGCGGAGGGTGGTGATGGCGGGGAGGAAGGGGGTTGCTGTTGGGTTGAGGGTGGGGGGCGATTGTTCGGTTTGGGGCTGTGGTTGTTGGGTTGAGGGCGCGGCGGGGGTCGTCATCGTGGATGGTGGTGACTGGGTTGAACTTGATGGGAACTCGGGGGTTGTGGGAGGTGGGTAAGGTTGCGTCGAGCGGTTGGGAGGTAGGTGTCGTAGATGGGGAGGCGGTTCAGAATATCTGAGCTGTTCAAATTGGCGGTCAAGCAAAGCTGGAAAGAAGGCTGAGGAGAGCGAGGAGGTCGAGTTCGGACGGGCGAGCGGCCGGCTTATCTCGAGATAAAGCTTGAATGGGGTAGCTGTGGGGTGCATGCATGCCTCGCCGCAGTCGGACAGGAGGAGTGACGTCGCCCCTGGATTGCGTGACACGGGGGAAGAACAGATGAACGACACCAGGGCAATATCAGGTTGGGATGGGCAACTTCACCGACACGGGTGTAACTGTTTCTGCTTGCCCTCCCCACACGCTTCAACACAACTAGAAGACAACACGCACGCACAACACACAACGAAGGATCCACTTGCCCAACTCTCCATCGGCCGGCCCCGGGCGAGCTCCGCGTCTCTGGGGACCGTCTTGCCGGGCACGCCAGGGCAATCGGGTCTCCAATCTGTGTCAACAACACCAGTTTTCGTCTCTGCTTCAGTTCCTAACACTCAACTCAGGCCGCGCTCGCAATGCTCTCCCAAGTTGCACCTCCCCAACTGAACGCTCGACGGCACAATGCCCTGATACACAATCCGAAAAAAGAAAACATGCCTCGCCATGCAAAAGAACCAATTGCCAAACCAAAACGCGATAGAAAACCAGATTGCCCCCATCCCATCCTTTTGATGCCGCCCTGACAAGGTGAAGATATCCTCCTTCCCAAAGCGCTGTTATAGTTACCCCGAAACTCCCCAAGAGTATGACCCCCCTTCCGTCCAGTCCAGCAACAAACCGCAAATATTCCCCGCCCATACCTGATTCAGTCCCCATGAACCCGCAAAGCAAACATCCTCCCGGCTTAATACTTCCTCGCCGTGGCGGGCGGCTAGTTGAGCGTCTTGGAACCCCCATCAAGAAGATGGCAGAGGACCCCCAACCCAACTCAGGGCAGACAGGTAGGTCACACCAACATAGCCCCGCCCCCCCAAGGAATCCCATCCAAATCATCCATATAATCCTCAAAACAATCCGACCCTCCTAACCCCCCCTCCCTTCCACCACCACCACCCTCCCCATCCTCCTCACTCCCGCCACCCCCACCCCCACCAAAAATAACACTAAAATCCGCGTACACCCCACCCCCCTCCCCATCCTCCCCGCCCTCACCATTATCGTCATCATCGTCATAGCCATACCGGCTCTCGAGCTCCGACGTGGGGAACGCGACGCCGTCGTCGGGCGACGACAGCAGGGCGTTGTTGTAGTAGTAGTCGTCGCTGCTGCTGCTCAGCAGCGGCTCGATGTCCTCGAGCGGGACCAGGGGGCGCGTGACGCGCAGCTCGGGCGAGCGCAGCGGGCGGAGCTTGGGGGAGGGGATGCGCAGGCGGGTGGTGCACGCCGGGAGGTGAGCGTGGGCGTGGGCGTGAGCGTGTGCTGGGTGGTGGTGCGGGTGGGCACCTGGCGTTGGTTGCGATGGCGGCGGCCCATGGGGGGCTGGTGCGGGCTGGTTCGGGGAGGTGATGAGGTAGCGGCCGCCGACAAAGGCTGTGGTCGAGCCGTGGCTCTGCTGGAAGACGGCTGTTTTGGCGGCGAGGTCCGGGACGGGGATGTTGGCGCGCTCGGCTGCTGTTGCATACACGCGGCTCCGCAGACTGTTGAGCACGGCTGCGCGGCGGAGCCAGGTCGACGGGCTGGGCTGCTGCGGAGGGGATGGGGCCTGGGACGGGGCGGTCACGGCGTTATTCAGGCGCCGCGCCGACATGATGGCGGCCAGCTTGACGATCTTCTTGTCGCCCGCGGCTACCGCCTCCCGGTTGAGGATGTGGGTCGCGGGGAGGGAGAAGGGCTGCGAGAGGCGCGAGGTGATGAGGTGGCGGAGGAGGCGGCGCTTCTTGCAGCTGATGGAGAAGGTGCCGGGGCCGTCGACGTCGGTGTCCGGCCGGCGGCGTTTGAGGCATGGTCTGGGCTGCGGAGACGGTGCCGCGAGTGGGAAGGTCACAACCGCCTTGCCCGAGGGGACGACTTGGGTGAAAGCCAGGGACGGGTCGAGTGTTGTTGGGAAGAGGGACGGGACCGCCTTGGTCGTGGTGACTGGGGTAGATGCCCTCGACGCTGGCCCCGGGGAGCTCCGCGGCGTGGACCTCACCTTGGACACCGAGAGCGTCACCTCGGAGCGAGCTGGACTGTGGCAGCCCGCCCTGCTCCCTTTCGAGATCTCCAACAGCCTGTCGCCCAAGCCGGGGATCGCGGCCGTCTGCAGGAGCGCGGCTTCAAGCTCGGCGCGGTGGTCATCCTCGAAGCGGGCGTCCCCAAACCGCCATGGCCCGTACTGCTCGAGACTCTGGCTGATGGGCTCAAGCTGGACCCCCATGTCGGTCATGTTCCCTGCCAGCCAAGCAGCAACCCGGGGTAACCCTTGGTGTCGGCCTAGCACATGTTCGACGGGGTCCTCAGGTCATGAACGGGCAGTGGGGTGAGAAGTCCAGAGTAGGGAGGTTCCTCAGTACACTGGAAGGCAGGGGTAAATGAGCTGGAAGCATGCCGAGGTTGGTCGATGGACTGCTCTGGGCGGGAGGTCGAAGTGAGTGAGGTGAGGCGGCCTTCCTTCAGCTGAACGCAAGCAGCGAGGGCTTGATGGTTCCCAAGGGACGTTGGCAAGGAGGAATCCTCGGGAAGGCGTGCTACCCACGTCTCGATCGGCAGCGGACGCGGGGGTTCCAGATGGTCGGGAACGGGCGCGGAGGAAAGAGGCAAGCAGAGTCTGATGGGAAACGGGCGCGCGCTCCCAGCCCGACTTGTATTTATTGGGGATCGGGAACCAGCCGGTCGGTGTCGGGTGGAGAAGAGGGCGATCTCGTCCAATGTGCGGAACCTGGGGCGGGGGCCCCCCCAGTGCCGCTAGCAGGGCGCTAGCGTGGTCAGAGACTCACAGGCAGGGTTGCATGGCAGCAGGTCCCAAGAAAGGAAATCCTGGGGATGGAGGCGGGCACTTCCTGGGGTCAGGAGCGGGCGAGCAGTGCTGCTGGCTGGCTGGCGGCGTGGTGGCGCCAGAGGAGCTGGACGCCGGGGACAGCAGACGCAGCCCGGTCTCGGGGCGAGCTCCCAGAGGCCAGAGACCCGTTCAAGGAAACCGAAGCTGGACAACAGGTTTGGGTTGGGTGGTCCAGACTGGGAGCCGGGAAGGGGCCGAAGTGCGGATTGCGGGGAGCGGGTGCCGAGCCGGCTGTTGCACGGCAGATTCGAGAGCCTCTGTCGATTCATCAAGTTGAAGTTGAGAAAGAAATGGGGTCGGCTCGGAAGCGGGAATCGAGGCACAAACTGCCAGGTGTGAACTTGAAAGCCAAGGGACACTGGACTTCGTACTCTGTCAGTCTTGTGACCTGGAAATTGGAGGGACTCGAGGAGCGACGACAGTTGGCCAGAAAAGGTCACCGAGTCGCATTCCCTGGCGAAATCGGAGCTCCAATTCTTTGCTTCTGCGCCCGAAAAGCCTCGTATGCAGTGGTGCGCTTGTGGCAGGAACAAGCCGGATCCCTGCCCACAGGTCCCTGCCTGGTCCCCGCCCCGCACATGGCCCTAAGCCCGGAACCGCTTGGCCCATGCACGACGCCCAAATTGCCACATTGGACTTGCCGTTTGGCTTTTTCATCAAGTGGTTGCAGGGGATTTCTCCTTTTCAGCTTCTACAAGCGCTCCCCTGCCGACACCGTTTGGGAGACACGTGGAAAGTTATTCCCGGCCGGACTACTGTGTACATATTCATACAATGTTGGGTTCACATCGAAGCTGAAATGAATGTTGCGCGGAACCTTCCGCAGAACTGTCCCCACAGCTGGAAGATGTGGGTTTGCGGGGAAGCCCAGCGGCGCATTAGTCGGACCCACAAGAAGCAGCACCTCCGCGGAGCTGGAACCAGCAACTTGGACCCTGCCAGTCCTGCCAGGCATTCTTCGGGTTGTATTTTCTCCATCTCGATGCCACGGTTTCTGATTTCTGCAACTACAACCACAGCCGTGGAAAGTCGACTCAGACAAAAATCGGCCGAGACCGTTGAAGCCCAACCTGGAAAAATTCTCAATGGTCGTCAAGCTCAAAATGAGCCGATTCGCGTCCAGTGGTCACACTCTCGCTAAAAGCAGCCACTCAGGCGCGATCTCATTTGCTGCCTCTGCACCGCGTGACCCCGGATGCGCAGCCAAGGTCTCGCCAGGTCAGACAACTTCCCAAACCGCACAACTGCAGAACGAAGGGCTGTGTTGCCAACGTTTTGCGGCATTTGCAGCCCCGAAGCTCCTCGGGCTGCCTGCATTCCGTTAGGAAGAGGATAGATCAATGGACATGCACTGTTGAACTCGAATGCCGTGTTTCAAGAGGCAGGGCAGATCTTTGAATACCAGGTGGTTCACATCCAACTCCAAGTTGTGGCTCTTGAAAGTTGAAACTTGATCTTCCGTGATGGCCTGGCCCTGTGGGAGACTCGGACAATGGCTTGACAGTCCTTGAAGGAATCCTTAACTATGAATTAATAACGAGACTGATTTGCCAAAGCTGTGGCCTGAGTGAAGCGGAGTCGCCGGCTTCAGGTTGGAGACCAAATTGCCATGTAACTATTTTCCTATTTCAAGCCGACTCGGGACTATTGAATTGACAAGATTTCGCCGAGACACAAATTAGAACGTTCCTCTAGCATTGCGTCGAGCGCCGCCAATATTGAAATCTCGAACATCATAATGCTGGCTCAAACTTGTTTCATGTCCGCTCATTGATTTAGCTCCGTTGACGGACACCAAGAACATATCTCCAATGAAACGCGCCGAGCTCGGAAAAACAGATACCGAGGGGGCTACATGACGGCCGTTTATGCCATTGAGTTGACCTTCTCTTGCTTGCTCGTCAGAGCCAATAGTTGTCTAAGGCGGCGCCTTTGTTGAGCGTTTTTAGAAACAGAAACCTAGAAACCCAGGGATACGGGTCGGAGGGGTGCCGGCTGCAGGCAGACCCCCGCTTGCCGTTGCAGCCGGGACCGGGCTGGCTGACTGTCTGGCCCAGAAGATGGAGGTTCCAAGAGAGCTATGATCCGTGCTTGTGGCTTGTCGGTAGGTCCGTGGACTCTAACTCCTCGGCTGGCCCCGACATTTCCCACCACACAGGGCTCCCCCGTTCCAGCTGTCGCCAAACCGCACAGCAGGCCGGTCTTCGCCGCCATCCGAACCCTCCTTCTCGGGGCTCGGGGTTCCCATCACAGCTCTCGAGAGCATCGGTGGGGGTAAGCGGATCTGGTCCATCTGGATGGGGACGGCACGCTCGGCTGCCACCTACGAGTATTCGACGTGTCTGGAGTTGTCACGGCGGAGAGAACTTTGGGCATCTCTTTCGATGCTGGGAAGACAACAAAAGAATGTGTTGGTTGAAGCGAAAAGATGAGGAAGTTAGGAGCTCGGTCTCGCCGACGAAGTCACGAAAGTGGCCTGGGGTTGTTGAAGGAGTGTGACCCCCCACAGCAGGAATCCGGTGTGTGGAGAGAAGGTGGGGGTTGAGTTGGCCCTACTTCGTACCCCACCCATGCTCGATGATGCTTGGCTCGAACCAAAAAGCAACCACCCAACCAACCTTCAAGACCTTCGACAGTTGAGCTCAAAATAAATAAAAGCCTGTTTCATCACCCGAGCTGCGACTGTGAATGGGAGGGACTCGGCATCCACCACTCTCCGATGTCGCCCAGGCATTCGGAGACGGAACATTACTGGGTGTACATTGGTACTTGGCAGGCAGCGCACACTCGGAACCAACTCGGAAACTCATGCAAGGATCGTTTCGACATTCATCCCCCAAAGTTGAACGCTACCCACGTCCACTACTTGTATGGTTCGCGTCCACGGCCGGTGTTGCTAGCTGCTCAGGTACGACAGGGTCATCCCTCCGGGTTCCATCATGTGGTAAGGTGGGTGCCTCGGCACACGATGGGACCCCGGGGCCATAGCCGGGATGCCGAAGTGGGCCCCCCCGGCCGGCTGACGACCTCAACAACTCAACCAGAGCGAGCGCCAGTGTCGTTGACCCGGCCGGGTGAAGGGACCGAGGCCGGTCGTCAACAACACTCGCTGCTTTCACAGGACCTCCGTTCCTTTCCCGCTCTCGCCTTCCTTATTAGCGTTCGCTTTGTTTGTCACCTCAAGGGTGAAGTGGGCTCAGGGGTAATCTCATACCGGCTGACCTGACCGAGAAGGCTGACCCCGTCAACAACACTCATTCTCACCTCGGGTGAGACAGAGACTCACCCCGTGCAGGCCAGCTCCAATCACGATTCACAGCCACCATGGCGTTAGACGGCGTGCCCCCGCTGCCCTTGCAGGAGGCGCTGCACTTGGTCAAGCTGCCGTCGGCGGGCGAGGCCCGGCGGTTCATGGGGACGCGGGCCGCATATCTGCCGGGATCCGACTTTACGGCGGACTCGGGCATGCCAAACACGCACACGGCTGCCTTTGGTGGCCATGTGTATGCGCAAGCCGCGCTGGCGGCCGCCCGGGCCTGGAGAGAGCTGGAGGACGAGAAGGGGGCGAAGCCGGGTGAGAGGTTGGATCTTCATGTACGTTTCACTCGCAGTGTATATTTATATTGTACACAGGTATCTCCTACATCTCCTCATGTTTGCTTCTCCCCCGCCTAGTTTTACCTCCCAGACTTCCATAACCTACCCCCTTCACCATGCTGACACCTCCAGACCATCCACGGCTACTTCACCCGCCCCGGCATCCCGACGCGACCCTTCCTCTACACCGTCACCCCGCTCACCGCCTCGCGCACCTTCGCCACCCTCTCCATCACAGCCCACCAGCCCTCGCAACCCAGCACCAACCCGCAGGGCGACCACTTCCCCCTCGCCGACGCCACCCTCCTCCCATTATCCCCGCCCGCCTTCACAGCAATCTGCTCCCTCAAGCGCCCCGAACCCGACAGCCACAGCGTTTCGACCCAGGAACCGCCCCCGCAACAGCGCTTCGCCGCCATCCTCTCCACCCGCGCCCCCTCGGCATGGCCCCCCGCCCCGCCCATCGACATCACGGGCATAGTCGAGCAGGCCGGCGCCGACCAGCCGGGCAAGTTCCCCGTCGCGACGATGCGCAAGGTCGACATGACGGCGTATAACGAGGGCCGGCCGGTGCACGAGCGGCGGGAGTTGCTGCTGTACCGCCTCATAAAACCCCTACCGCCGAGTGAGGATGGGGAGGAGGAGGACGCCAACGCACACGTGGCGGCGCACACGTATGTTGCCGACCGGAACGGGCTGCTCATGGCGGGGAACCACATTGGGTTTGGGCACTCGTTTGGGCGGGCCGCGAGCCTGAGTTATTCGTTTGTTGTGCATGTGAATGCCGCCGAGGCGGTTATGCGGGACGGGGAGGGGGACGACAAAGAGGGGTGGTGGGTGCAGGAGATGTGGTTCCCGCGGGCGGCGAGGGGGAGGGGGATTGTCGAGAGTAAGATCTGGAGTCCCAGGGGGGTGCATGTTGCGACGGAGTATCAGGATGGGTTGGTGCAGGGGCTGGGGGTGGGGAAGTTGTAGGCTTGTCTTGTCCGGGATGGGTTTGGGCGGATTGTGTGTGAATAAGGGGTGAGGACGTTGTTAATAAATAAATGTATGGCATGTTTCTTGTTTGCATGTTCAGATGGATAGAACCGAGTCCTGTGGTTGAGGGGTCGACTGCTCGAATGGAGGTCGTTTTCCCTCCATCGGCGACTTAACCCTTAAAGTAATCCCTAGTCTTTTGACCCCTTTCGATTAGAGAGTTCCTCGGGACTTTATCGACCGCTGCACTTGCTCTCGGCAGCACCACCACTCTGCTTTCACGACAAAGGGGGTTTTGATCACAAGGCAAGGGTTAGGGTTGCTTTTCTGTAGCACGTCTTTGCAGCAAGATATATCTGGGAAAAGACACACCGGGGATAAGAACCACCGAGATATTGTGGGAAGTCGTATATCTGAGGAGACCAGCATTAAATTACCTCGTGAATAGCCATCATGATATAGGTCTATTCCAAGTCGTGCTGGGGTGGTCCGTGGATGGGAAAGATCACGTGCCATGTCACATGCTGAGCTAGCCCAAAGAAGCAAGCACCTGGCAGCTCGGCTGCTCCAGGTTGTGGTGTCAGGCCACTGGCATTCGCTATTCTCAAAACCCGCGAACGAGCTTCACCCTTCCCCTAACAACGCCGACCAATTGACCCGCCACCACCACCGACACCATGTTCCTGCAGCGCTCTGCCGTGGCCGTCGCCCGCCGCGCCGCCGTGTCCGTGTCGGCCCCGCTGCTCCGTCGCAGCATCGCCGCCACCGCCGTGCGCCGTAAGTTGCCAGAGGCCCGGGAGAAAAACCCGCCAGCGAAATGTCGCAAGCTTGCTGTCTTGCTTCCTCGACAGCCGGGCTGCCCACGCCCCCCAATTGCGCCGCGCCATCGACGGATACTGACGGTTTTTCGTGCACAGGCAATGCGGTCCCCGACCAGCCCAAGATCAAGAGTTTCCAGGGTACGCTTCTTCCCATCTCGAGTGCTTGTTGCGTCATGGACCGAGGGAGCTTCTGACGTCAGCCTCGGGCTCGACACGCTGGATACATGAACACGGGAGATGTGGACGGACAAGGCCAGCCGGCTGACGACTGTCACAGAGGTGAAGACGGAGGAGGACCTCGTCGGGCCCGGCGCCCTCCCCGGCACCGTCCCGACCGATGTCGAGCAGGCCACCGGTCTCGAACGTCTGGAGATTCTCGGCAAGATGGAGGGCGTCGACGTCTTCGACATGCGCCCGCTTGATGCCTCGCGCCGCGGTAAGCTCAGACACCACCCCTAGGATGCGATGCGGGGTCAGCTAATCTAAGGGACTAGGCACCCTCGAGGACCCCATCATGGTCCGCTCCGCCGGCGAGGAGCAGTTCGCCGGCTGCACCGGCTTCCCGGCCGACTCGCACAACGTCATCTGGCTCATGGTCAGTTACAGCAGCCCCCCCTCGCCGCTTCAGCCCCGTGGAAACGGAGCTCTGCTGACGCTGAAACACAACTCTCTAGATGACCCGTGAGCGCCCCGTCGAGCGGTGCCCCGAGTGCGGCGGCGTCTACAAGATGGAGTACGTCGGCCCGCAGGACGACCACCACGACCACCACCCGCACAACCCGCACGGCCTCGAGGAGCCCAAGCACTTTTCCCAGTACGTCAAGCCCGAGTACTGGTAAACACGGATCCGCGGAAACGGGGCCGGCGGAGAGGCAGAGGAAAGGCAAGAAGAACGGGGCTGGCTGGGCTTGTAGAATATCCGGACAGGCAGATGGGGTTGTATAGACGACGTTTTCTATGTCTGACGCTGTGATGCGGCCTCCTGGACGGGCAGAAGAGCCGTGGTCCGCTGAGGCGGACGCTGCGTACACTCTCTTAGTCCCATGGCTTGGCTCCCCTCCGTCCTCCAGCCATCGACCAATCTTGCAAGTCTTCGACATGTTGGCAATAGCATGGTCACTCCTGCAGCATCGAAGCTTCCGGGCGTTTCGCCGCCTCCGTGAAGCATTTCAGGTTCCTCTATGGGCGGCAATTGAGCGAGCAGCCTGATCCGTTCACCGCCGCAAGACGGAGGGCCATGGCTAATACTCTGCCCCGTTGTAGGTGCAACATTTTGGGACGTTGAGCGGCATCGTCAGCCTGAGCCCATGATGCATCGATGCCCGGCGAGGGCACCAATATGGGTGAAGTGTAACTCGGCCTGGGCGATGGCTCCTCAGCCCTCGTCATCGCCAAAGCTCAGCTTGATCTTCTTTGCCTTCTTCTTGGTCTTGGCTTTTGCTGCGGCTGCCGAGTTGACCTTCTTTGTATCCTGCGCTGTTGTTGTGGCACCGGCCGTATCTGATCTCCAATGCTCGCCGCCCTTGCCGTTCTTCTCCCCGACCCCGTCCTCCTCCTCGGCATCGGCACCAACGACCTTGCCAATCTTCCTCTTCCTGCGCTGGTCGCCGACGCCCGCTAGTTTCTCTCCCGCCGCCGCCGCCGCTTCTGCACCGGCCAGTTTGTCCTCGCCGGTGCTGCCCTCTTCTTGCTGTCGGTCTGCCGTTGTCGTAGCCTCCTTCTCCCTGACGGTGCCGTCGGCGCTGACCGTGACGTCGACGGCGTTACCGTGCTCGTCGAGCACCAGCGGCGCGTCCTCGGCCTCGGCGCTGCCCGAGCGCGGCTTGACGGGCCGGCGGCGCGCGGCGAGGATCGGGTCGGGCGCGTCGCGGTCGGCTGCGGAGGCGTGCTCGCCGCGCAGGCGGGCGAGGAAGGGGGGGAGGGCTGTGTTGTACTGCAGGTTTTTGGCTGTGATTTTGTGCGACATGGTGGGTTGGTGTTCGTGTATTTAGCAGCCGTCGGCGATGGGTTCGGTTCGAGATCTCGGCGGGGTGCTCCGGCGCGGTGTGGGCAGCACAGCGGTGCTGTGCCGTTGTCGGCCGAGTAATGGCTGGTCTACAATTGGAGGTTAGAAGCGGCCGAGGTGCAGTGTTTGTATCGCACAAGGCTGGTATCGCAGGAGGAAGTTGATGGTGGAAGCTCGATGGAACTTGCCAGACGCGGCCGGCAAGTGGGGCCGGGTCCAGAACAAAACGGTAAATTACAACGGGCTGGGCCAACAATCGTATTACGGCGTAACTTTCAATGCTCCATGCGCCTGCCATGAGTCGTCGCAGTGCTGGACGCGCCTTCTGAACTTGACAGACACGCGGTCGATTCCAGGTTGCGATGAGGACCAAATCGCAGATTTGGGCAAGCACGAGCCCCAGTCAGTCACATCCCCGGCCCTTGGCAGTGATTTCAAGGCCACCTGGGCAGTGTCTTCCCATCCTCCTCCTTTGCCGCGCTTCCCGCTCAGCCTCGTCACCGCCAGCCTCTTGGAGCCTCGCCCTCACTTGGCGACGCACACCTGACCTCGGGGAGACATTCCGTGCCCCTCCCCCGCCTGCCTCTCCAGCCTGGTGTTTCCATTTCCTTGGTCAACGGCCAATTGCGTCCCGGCGCTCAGACAAGGTCTTTTGTCTTTCTGCACAAAGGCCCCGAGTCGGGTCCCAGACTCGAGCGATGGACGCTCCGGGAAGCACGGCCCGTCGCCGAGGTTCAACTCAAAATGAGCGAACCAACCGGACGGGTCCCGCCGTGTTTCACCAGACTCGACGTCGAGCGCGGAAGAGGTGACCTGCAGATGCGGCCCTTGTCGACATGGTAGGGTCTGCCTGACGCCATGTCCCAGCCCGTCGGGTCACCCGTCAATCGGCACGCGGGAAGCCCTGCTTCGATCCGCGGCATGCTGGGCACAGATTCATCTCAGCGTCAGGGAGTCGATGGCGGGCGGTAGGATCCGCGGCCAGGGCCGAGTGGCCGGCATCCCATCCGACCGGGCGCAGTGACTCGGCCAGTCCTAGCCAGTTGCAGCCCCCCTTCACGACCCCGGAACTCTTCCCCGCCAGCCCCTCCGGCGTTGTACCACCTCGACTCGCCCCAGTTCAGTGAGTTCACCAAACTCCAATTCCGGCGGTGAGGGAACGACGGCAGGGGAGTTGGCAAACGCTTCTTCGAACCACTGCAGCCGCCCCTCCGCCGGTTTCCCATCCCCATTCACCGGCCTCGGCTTGCCATCCGAGTCACACAAACTCAAAATAATCTCGCGCCTTGTTATTTCCCGGCCTGAGTTGGCAGTTCCTTAGCGTACCCGTTTGCCATCTCCCTGGGCCCAGGTCTCCTGTGCCTCATCCCGATTGGGCCTTGCACGCCGCGCCCTTCACGATGGTTCCGAAGCGTAACAAGTTTCCATGTTCCTGACACGCGCATCTGTGAAGCCGATATGGCGGGCAACAGAGGCCCGGGCTGGCGTCAACCACCACACTCCCGGAGCAGATGCGCTGGGTCCTGTCCCACCGGCTTCCCGATTGGGACGGTATAAGACGCAAAAGACACCCGTCGCCCAGCGGGCTTACCGTCTATTTCTATATAGACCTAAACCCCACCCCGTCTGCTGCTTTGTCTTCTCTTCGCACATCTCCTCTCATGTCTCCACTCCTATCTACACTGCAAGCTTGTCCCTCAGCCGTCCAAGGGCGCCCACTCTGTCTCCGAACACCATGCCGACCCCGGCAGAAAGTCAACTTGACTGGGCTGCCCACCGAAGCAAGATCGAGGACCTGTACTGGAACCATGCCAAAGAACTCCCAGAGGTCATGAAGACCATGGCAGAGGTCTACGGCTTCGTTGCAACGTAGGCTTCCTTCCTGCCGTCTAGTCCTTGGGGCAGTTGACTGACACCCGACAAAGCCAGAAGAGTTACAAGAGAAAGTTTAAAGCCTGGGGCTTGAAAAAGAACCATAATAAAGACGAGTCGATTGCCATGCTCAGGATTGCTGAAAAACGCCGCATGGAAAACAAGGAGACCGACTTCATCCGCCGCGGCAAGCCCGTGGAACTAGCGAAGCTTCGTCGCTTTGCCAGGCGGCACAAGTTGACGCCCGAACGAGCCGCTTCTACACTTGACGAGCCGGGTATTCTTCTCCTCCCAGCGGGGTTCCTGAGTAGATGGACTGACACGCGAGTTTGGCAGTGACGACTCCTCCGCACATCACGTATAAGACACCTGAGCCTGACACATCGAACAACTCGCTCCCGCCGGCGCCCCTACCTCACCCCGACCCGGAAACAAGCGAGGGAGAACAAGCAACAACGGGGGGGTCACCTGGATCATATGGCCTCGACAGTGACGGAAGCCCCCAAAGCAGTAACTTCCCATGGGTACCGCCTATTCCATTCTCCTGGGCCTGTGACGAGACGCACTCGGACTCTCGACCAGGTCACATCAACCTGGCTGCTCATTTTATTCCGGACGCGTTTTCGGGGCATCAGATCCCCCACTTGTTGCAAGACTTCTCACGGAACAACGCGAGTCCCACCTTCTTTCCCTCGCCATGGTTGGATCCTACTGAACCTCCGCCCCATCCATACCACGCTTCCGCCGACGGGACACCTTGGACCTTGAGCCCGCAACCACTGCAACGGACCGCTCACTCACTCCATTACACGTTAAGCCATGATGTGCCCGGCTTTTCGAGCAATTACGGCCCGACCATGGGCCATGGGGTGGTCGAGCTCAGACCTTCTGGCAATGCAAGCCCGACACATGGCGCCAACATTCCGGACACAGCCCCGTGCGCTCTGGAACACACACCACTGCACAACGCCGTCATGGGCAACGATTCCGATACCGCCAGAGCCCTGCTACATGGCGGCGCGGATCCAAACTGCGCGGCGCGCGGCGGCATGACTTCGCTTCACTTCGCGGCTTACCAACGGAACGCCAAGATGGTCAAGCTCCTGCTAGACTACGGAGCAAGCCTCGACGCCATGACGGACAAGAAGCGGTCGGTCCTGTTCTTCGCTGTTCGCGGCCAAGGCCAGTCGGGCAGCAGCGACATGCTGGCCTATGCCAACCAGACCCATGACCCTCACACGGACGAGGACACGTTGCGGGTCATCGATGCGCTCTTCGACTGCCCAACCCGATGGATACGCCTGCGGCTCAGTCTCGAAAAGGCCGACAAGGATGGCGTCACCCCGCTGATGGTTGCCGCGGGGGAGGGCTTCCACAAGACAGCCGCCATGCTGCTCCAACGAGGGGCGCGGCCAGAGGTGCGGGACCACGCGAACCACACTGCTCTCAGGTACGCGGCGCGGAACAGTCACCGTGGCCTGGTTCGTCTGCTGCTGCTGGCAGACCCCGCTGTTTCGTCGGAGCGCGACCTATCCCACATTCTGAAGCTGGCCAGCAAAAACATCACGACGGGCCATGTTCACGGTGGTGATAGAATCACGTTGGACAGCTACCACAGGCCCACCTCAGCCCTCATCGCTGAGGAAATGGTGCGGCTGTGCCGGGAGATGGGTGTGCTGGATGGCCTGCTCGGGCTGGCAGAGCAGAGGCGTAAGACCAACGTCCTCGAGTTGCTGCGGCACGCCACGAAGCAACTTGACATGAAAGCAAGCTAGGAAGGCTGCCGAGACCTGTGAGGTATTTACTTTGTATGTTATAGAAATTGCTCGGTGCTAGCCCCGAATTCTAGCGACTTTAGGTGGTCAGTAGACCGATCGGAAACCCTGTTGACGTGTTGAGAACGTAATGGGACACTGAATAGCAGATATGAATATAGGTTTGATAGCATTGGCCTATGAAGACTGTATGAAATTGCCTAGAGATTGCAAGCAGGTACACAATTACAGGGAAACAAACTCTTGCAAGAACGCCGCCCCTTTCCCCCCATCCCGGCTCTTATTCCCTCCCCTCTCTATGTGCTCAATTTCCCTTGATCGGCTGGCCTCCACTCACACTTCACATAAACACCAAGCCCCGATGGCGGATCATCCAACCCAACTCGGCAACCCACTCGTCGAGAATCTGTGGAACATAGTCTCCCCCAGTCATCCTCGTACCGGAGAAGCATAATAGCGTTGCAGTATTCCCAAAAGGACGGGTACCACCCAGATTTCTCCCAGTCAATAATCACCAAAGCCTTGGTGTCATCCCGGGCCATGATATTCACCGGGGAGAAATCGTTGTGCGTGAAGACGGGTCTGTGGCCCCTAAAGATGGTGTGGTACTGGCGTCGGAGGAGGGAGAGGAAGTTCTGTCTCTCGTTTGGGTGTTTGGCCCCGACGCAGCGCCACATGGCATCGACCCACTGCTCCTCGGTCTCCTGGGGCTTCGAGATGGACTCGTCCCGGTGCGGCAGCGGATCGAGCTCGGGATCTTGAAAGTAACCGTCCAGGTTCGGCTGCCTCCAGATGCCACCATAGTAGCCCGGCGATGGGATGCTGCGTAGCTCGTCCAAGTGGCGCCGGAGCTGCGACGCGATGCCCGTCTTCTCGGCACTAGTGAGCCCGCCCCAGACACGCTCGAGTAGCTTGCCGGGGATGTACTCCTGGACGATGAAGTTCTTGTTGGTGCCCTCGTCGTGGAAGATGGCATACACGGTTGGGACGGGCACGCGGCTGGGCTGCTGGACGAACAGCATGTTCTCGCCCTCCTGGAGATGGACGCCGTCGCGCGGCTCTCCGTACTTGACGGCGAAGTGGGCCGCCGACACGGACGACTGGGGGGTTGTGGGGGGCCGACAGCACCTCTTTCGAGGCGAGGATCTCGGCCACCGTCGGCAGCGGGCCGGGGAGGCGGTCCGCCGGGGCAAAGTAAGGGAGGGTAGGGCGTGAAGCCATTCTTTTTGTAGTCCTAACGGTGCGTAGATGCCGGTGTGGTGTCAAGAGAACCGAAGTATAAATCCCTATTAATATATCTTTTACTTCATGGGGTAATATCAAGTTCGCTCTTTCAGTTGAGGATAAACGAGTTATTCCTTTTGTTGAACGTATCAACATAATTCAGAACTGTACTTTAGATAGAGAGGTGGTCCCGCGACGCCCCCTATTCTGGTTCTCGAAAAGACCTCTTTATCATCAAACACAACGAGGCAGACAAAGAGAGGCACTCGGCGACGCTTTGTTTCTCAAGAAGTTGACGCCGAGTCTCCCCCAACAAACGGCGGGGCCAATCCATTTGTTTGACATGGACGGCTCACGCGGGGCTGGGTCTTGAGGATGGGTAGATAATTCGTTGACACGACAAGATCCTAGGGTATTTCTTATAGGCGAACGACTCCGAATTCCTTGGGAACTTGGCATGGGCGCAGAGCATGTGATTGTGTATAATACTAGTACTACTGAAAAAAGATCATGATTGTCGGGAAAATCAAACCTTGGTATTTATTGTTGTCAGACGGCTGCTCTGCTCTGCTTCGAGGTTCTTGGTCAAGTGTGTTTAATCCCACTTTATTCATTGACCACCAACCCTTGATGCCAAATAGTTACCAGATACTACAATAACATGTTCCCATAATTTACCAGGCAAACGACGAGAGTACCTCGCTAACCTGCGCCGAGTACGTACGACCACCTCGGCGCCAAGGAGAAGGCGTGCCGCCACCACATGCCCACGGTCTCGGTCCGCGTCGACACCGGCGAAAACTGCGTCTTCTACAGCGACAGCAACTGTCTATATGATCCCGTCGAGGTCAACAAAGTCAACAGATGCTTCAGCTATAGCGACCACGCCTTGATCGGATCCGTCATGTGTGTAAGTTCCTTTTTCTATCAATGAGCCTCCTTTCCTTTCTGGGTCTGACTGTGTGAGAGACAGGAAAAGAGAAGGGGGGGGGGGGAGAGAAGGGAGCTGACTTGACCATCAATCCTTCAAGTAGTGAAAGATCTCTATACAGGCACGAACCGTCCTATGTAGCGGCTTCGCTATTCAAACAATCTATTTTACTCTCAGCATATTCTTCGAGACGGAAGGGGCGACTACGGTGTTGTTTTGTATATTGTACATATATACAAAAGTAGTCCTCCTATCCTAGCGTCTAGCATCAACCTAAGCGTTGCCAACGGACATGGTATAGCTTTTGGATAAGAGGTGCTTAAAATATTAGCAACTGAGCCAAAGAACAATAGCCTGCTTAGGCACAACTCGCAGGAGAAGTACAAACAACGTGTAAACAACTATATAGTATGGTATCAACGTCGTGTATACAAGAAGCTTCTGCAAGCAAGACAAAAAACATTAGGTGTTGTTACGACATTCCACGCCCAAGGAGATATACCGATACAGGGATCCGGGTCCGTATCCGTCCGTATCCATCCATACACCCCCATCAAACAGACAGATGGCATTAAATCAGTCAAGTAGGTTGCAAATATGCAAAAAAAGTTGCATGCACGCCAAATCACCAACAGTCAGTTCAAAGCAAAAGCAGCCCCGCAATGCCCACAATCACAGCAAACGCGCTGGCGCCGAGCGTGCGGTCGACGCCTCGGGCGCCATTGTTGGAGTTGTTGCCGCCGCCACCGCCGCCAGAGCTCTCGTCATCGCAGTGCTGCGAGAACCCGCTCGCCGCGCACGCAGACGAGCCGCTGGTGCCAGTGCTGCCCGAGCCACCCGTACCGGAGCCGCTGCCGCTGCCCGGGTTGCTACCGCCGGGGACCTGGTTCGAGCCGCCGCCGGGGATGGTGTTGACCGACGAGGACTGCGAGGCGTCACCCGACGTGCCGTCGCCCTTGTCCATGTCGGTGCCGGTGCCGGCGAAGCTCTTGAGGACGGTGGGCTTGTCGCTGTCGACGACCGTGTCGTTGGTGCCGGCGATGTTGTTGTAGTAGTACGACACGCCCTTGTGGGTCCCGGGCGCGCTGTCGGTCTTGTAGCACTCGACCGAGACCTCGGCGAACGTGGCAAAATAGTAGCCAAAGTGCTTGATCTCTTCGCTGTTCCAGTCGATGGCGCCGCCGGCCCAGTCGACGGTGCCCTTGGCGTTGGTGTCGGCGCCGCCGGGCCAGATGGAGATTTGCACGCGTGACGGCGTCTGCGGGAACCCCCACTGGTTTGACGTGGCGTTCCATGTCTCAGACCTCTTCTTGGTGCGGCCGAGCTTGCCGTCGACGATCCACTTGATCTCGTCGGGCGTCCACTCGATCTCGTAGTCGTGAAATTCGTCGTATGAGTTGGCGCCCTCGATGGTGATGTTGCCACCGTTGACGTCTAAGCAGGGTTAGCGTCATAATATCAGACGACGAAGAGAAAACTGACAGTCAGGAATTCCCTGGAAGTAGTAGTTGGTCTGGGCGGTTTGCAGGTCCACGCCCACAAACTCGTAGTCGATTTCGTCCTTGACGTCGCTGAACAAGATAAAGGCCGTCACCACACCGGCGCCCCGCGACGTCTTCATGCGCGCCTTGACCTTGCCGTACCACATGTAGGTGGTGGTGGCCAGGACGGTGCCGACCGACTTGGCCGGCATGGTGAGCAGGACGTTGCCGTCGTAGACGAGCGGCTCGCCCTGGCCGACCCAGTCGGCCTTGCTCGGGTCGCCGAGGTACTCGCTGATGTCCTTGTAGCGGTCGAGCGAGTCCATCTTGTACACCTTGTCCTGGCACACCGGGGCGGGCACGCACGAGTCGAGCGAGAAGGACATGCGGGGGTCGCAACCACCGAGGCAGTAGGCGCCGACACCGCATTGGTTGTACTCTGCAGGTTCCCCAAGTCAGCGGCGTGGTCCCGGTTGGCAGGCGGGAATGTCTGCAGACAGGAATGCCTGCGGCTCGAGGCTACTCACGAGAACAACAGGGGGCCTCCTCGGGGCATTTCTTGTTGAGGGAGCATGTTGGGATGTCGGCGGCCAGGACGGCGGTCGCGCCGAGCAGGGCGGCGCCCAGCGGTAGGAGAGCGCGAACCATAATTACTTGGGGTATGCGTGAGTCGAGCGAGGGTGGTCGGAACTGGCGTCCGTGAGGCTCAACCGAGAGACCTTGATTCACCCTTCCGGTTGCGGCTTCTCGAAGCGTGGTTTCTGCGGGGAACTGGAATGCAGAGGACGGGCCGGCAAGGAAGTGGGCTTCGCCGATTTAAAGTCCGGATTCTCGGATTGCCGTGTCGAGTCCCTGTGTATGCAAAATCGGTCGGGGCGGGGTGCTCGGGTGGTTCGTGAGACGTTGAAGCGATCGGATCGTGTGCTACGACTCGAGGCCGGAGATAGCTGCTGCAGCTGTGCGACTCCCCGAGAACCTGAAAGTTAAAAAAACGAATGGACAAGCGACCTTTCCGGGCCCCTCTAGCGAAACGAAGGATCCTGCTGGGCCGGCACGGCGTGGAATCAACCTGTGGACGTTATACAGCAGCCTGGAAGGTAAAACGAAGGTTGCTCTCAGGCAGGGCTGGAGGAAAGGGGAGAGAACGCGGAGGAAGCGGCGCGATTGCGAGCGGAGCCGTTAATTTTAGCCCTCCTCCACGTCCCAGAACGGCAACCACACCACCGCACCACGCCCGGGGCACTTGGCTAAAAGCAGGAAAGCTCCCCACCCTCGGGCGCAAAAGAGTGGGGATCGTGCCCTCCTCCTCGTGTTCAATGCCAGTTCCAGGTTCATGTCCAATGGCCAACTCGACGCCACAGAAAAACCTAATGCAGGACCGTTACTTGACGATGAGAAGGTGGCAACTGCACCAAGGGATTGCATCCATTTTTACATACGTGAGTTACCTACATATATATGTATGTACACATGTACAGAAATGCGTCTTCATGTTTCAGACGGGATTTCTGCCCTGCCAAGCATGGAAGAAATTCAACGCCGCTTCCAGCTTCCTTCCTGTCCTAGGTTCCCCCAGATTGGCTGCGAGGCCGCAGAATATCGGGTGTGGGGCCCATGCCGTTTGCGCTCTTGAGGCACTTTTCCAGAACCAGCCGCCACAGCCCTGATTGGGCGGGTGCTTCTTCGACTTCGACCATGGATGGCACCTTCGTCTCGTATTTGAGCTGTCGGCAGGTTATTACCAGTTCTTCCTGTCCTCAAACAAAAAAGGAAGAAAAGGAAGAAACAGTGAAGACGGGAGGAGAAACTCTAGTATTTTATCTCCCAAGCCACTGTTCCTGAATAATGGGCCCAATATGCTGGCATGAACATTGTTATGCCCAATTACTACCTCGGTCGCTCCAGTGGTAAGAGACCTCCTGCATAAGCAATGCAGACAGTGGTGTGGGCAACGCAGACACCACAACGGCAAATAAACAACTCCGACTTCAGGATATAAAGGCCACCCGCGGGGGACAGGTGTCATCATCAGCATCAATCTCCCTTCCCGGCCAACGTACAGCCGCCGCTTGCTTCAACTCAACTACCATCCATCCATCCACCGCTAGCTAACCCGACGAGAGAGAAACAAAAAAACACGCCATCCGGGGATGGGCAGCAAGCAGGAAAAAGAATTCTGTCTTGCGACAAACAAGTAGTTAGTTCCCTTCCAAGGACAAAGACACCAATCTCTCAAGAACCCATACACTGCCTGCCGAGCAACCACCAACACATGATGAGACCCTCTCTCCCTCCCTCCCTCGTAACCATTGTCCGCCCACCGGCGTTGTACAGCCGGCCCAACAAACCAACCAGCAAGTGGGTAGGTAA
>MU854401.1:0-41309 GCA_033296685.1 Parachaetomium inaequale | reverse complement strand
CCCCCCCCCCCCTCCTCCCCCCCCGGCACCCAGGGAATTGAACGCAATCCATCCAGAGAAAAAGAGATGATAAGAACCATGATGGCCGAGCGCACAGAAAAACCCGGCCGAGAATATCCCGGCATTAAACTTGAGACCATGGTATGAAAAAGTACATGACCGATTTTGGCTTCCATCGAAAGGACCTTGCTGCAAACAAAGTGCAGTAGCCGCTCAGCTGATGCCGTAGGCTCCGTCCGGTCTCATAGATAGCAAAAGTACAACCGCCGCTTGACGCCGACAAATCCGAGGGACGAGGCCCACAAGCCCGACCAACCGCAGTAGGAGACCGTTAGGCCACCGCTGGGGAGATGGCACAAGCCGAAGGGAGGGCAGGAGCGAGGGCATTATCTGCTTTTCTGCGCGGGGAACAAATCTACGCCGGGGCTGGTCAGCTTCCACCGGTATGGTGTTGCCATGGCCGTCTCGCCAATCACTCACCAGGGAAATGCTCCTTCGCAAACTGCTCGCACGCCTTGGCCGGCTTGCCGACCTTTTGCCCGATGCTCTTCCACTTGTTGTTCTCGTACTCCTTGATGGCAGAAAACAAGGCCGCTTTCTGGGGGGAAAAGTTAGCACTTCTTGTCTTATTGTTTCGTGCAAAAACCGAGTTGGCACGTACCTCGTCCTCGGCAAACTCGGCGTAATGCATGTCCTTGTACCAGTGCTTCTTCACGCTGCCCTCTGTCCGCGCTGGGAACGTCTGGAGACCTGTCAGCCATTGACCATAATACTATCCACACAAGCAGTGCCCACCTTGGCAATCTCGGCCCAGCTGTTGCCGGCATCGCGCATCTGCTTCAGCCGAAGCTCCTCGGCAGGCGTCCAGGGGGTATTTGTCCGGCTCTTCTTTGCGGGGGGTGGAGCCGGCCCATCGTCGGCGGCAGCGGGCTGCGTCGGAGTGACAGCTGGTTGAGGGGGGGCCGGGCCGGGAGCGGGAGCCGGGACAGGCGGCTGCTGCTGCTGTGAGTGCTGCGGGTGCTGCAGGTGTTGCGGGTGATGCGCCGGTTGTTGGTGTTGCTGCTGCGGTTGTGGCTGCTGCTGCTGCTGGGCAGGGGGTTGCGCAACTTGAGGCGGAGCCATCTGGGCAGGCTGCGCGGCTTGTTGTTGCTGCTGCTGCGGTTGGCCGGGCGGGGGGGCCGTCATATGCTGGGGGGCATGCTGGGGTGGGTGTTGAGGAGCACGCTGGGGATGCTGAGGAGGGTGCTGCGGTGCGTGCTGGGGGGCGTGCTGAGGGGCATGTTGGGGAGCATGCTGCTGGACGTGCTGAGGCGCGTGGGCGGGAGAGTGCTGAGGTTGATGTTGGGGGACATGTTGCGGCGGGTGCTGTGGAGCATGGGCCGGCGGATGCGCCCCCGGCGCCGGGCGCTTCCGTCTTCCCGACTGGGCGGGCGCGGGAGCCGGGGCCTGCTGCTGCTGCTGAGGCGGTGGAGCTTGGGCCTGCTGGGCATGAGGCTGCTGCACCGGCGGGGCGGCGTGGTGTTGTTGCGCGTGCTGCGGATGCGGCTGCTGCTGCTGCTGCTGCTGCTGCTGGTGCGGGTGCTGTGGCTGCGAGGCCTGGGGTGGCTGTGTGGGGTAAGCTCGATAGTCCACAGGCTGGTCGCGCCGAGTCATGTCAGGCTGCTGCTGCTGCTGCTGCTGCGGCTGTTGCTGTTGCTGTTGTTGTTGTTGCTGCTGCTGCGGAGCAGCGTAAGGCGACTGACTGTACCAAGAGCTATGGTTAGCGAACGAGTCGGGCAGCGGAGGCGGTTGCTGCAAGGGCTGCTGCAAGGGCTGCTGGTGTTGCAGCGCGGGCATCGAGGTCGTCTGTAGCGGACGCCATGATTGAAGGTTGTTTGTCGTCCGCTGCTTCTTCATCCCAGGGCTCTGTGTCGGGAACTGCCTGGGCGTAAAGCACCAGACCAGGGTGGGACCACGACAGCCAAGTGAAGCCGCAAAATCGACCAAAGGGGGACGGGATGCGAGGACAAGGAAAGATGGGATGTTTTTGTTTGGACCGCTGGTGTTTTCCTCGAGTTCTCCCCACGTGGTCGATCTACTCTGGTCCGAGGTGTGCAGGGCAATGCCGGGAGGGAGTTGTACATTGGGTACATAAATGGGGGAGGGGCTGGGGGGGGAGTGGAGGTGTCGGGGCGGTGGCCAGATACGAAAAAGATACAAGGGAGCGAGGTACTTACTGGAGGTCATTGGGGTGGTTGGTGGAGTTGGAGTAGAGGTACTCCGGCATGGGGGCAATCGTCCACTGATGCATGGTCTGGGGGCGCGCCAAAGCTGTTAGCGATTGTGCACGAGGGACAGGGCTTCGGGCCCGAGTGCATGAAGCAGCGATGGAGACAATTCGAGGACTTGGACGCCTGCTGCGCCGGTCCGCGTGGCGACGATGAGTGTTTGTGAGTGTTTGGTACGCGCTGATGGGTACCGCGACTGACCGGCTTGCCCGGGTGCGTGAGCGGTTTGCGGCGCAGGGCAGCGGGCATCGGGCAGCAAAGCGACTGACTGCGTGTCTCATGCAGCACGCGTCGAGTCGGTTGCGCAGATGGAAGGGTGACTCGAGATGAGCCTGTCCAGGTGGGAAGATGAGACGATGAAAGGCAAGAGGCAAGGTACTTACCACGGGCCGGCTGGGCTAAATAAAATCAGCGCTGCATCAATTCCACACAGCACCACGCTGTGTTTGGCGGCGGGAGAAGTACGGATAGTACTCGATGCGTGAGTGACCTGCGGGCGGCGACTTGGGAAAAGTACGACGCGAGGTACCTCGACCGACGAAGGTGTCGGGAATGGGGGGCGGGCTCGGGCTCGGGCTGGGGCTGGGGGGTGGAGAGAACCTGGAAGGATTCTGTGACTTTGTCGCGCCGTGCAAAGCTTGGGGTGGATCGGGTTTTGTGCGAAGCGCAGAGCGGGGAGGTGACTTTGCGACCGAAAGCCTTTTGTCACTGGACCAGGGCTGCAAGCCTGCAAGCCACACATGCATGCGGGTGCCCAAATCTCGCCTCCGGGCCGGCAGCGCACTTGTCGGGCCGTCGCCCAGCCTCGAACCTCGAACCTCGAATTCGTTGGGGACTGCTCGACTGATTGTGACAGCCGCTGACTGTCAAATCTTGCTTTTTCTAATGGTGTCGAGCTGCGCGGGTCGATGCAGCCGGCAAGGGCAAGCTTGCAGGGCCTTGGCGACGCTGTCAGCCTTCAGAGTGCCGAGAGTGGCGCTCACGTCGTTGGTTGTCGCCGCAAAGATTGGACGGCCGCAAGCACTTTGATGGCGGAGGCGTCATGTGTGCGCGTAACCTTCTCCAATGACAGCAGTCACAGCACGCGACTCTGTTTTGGCGGTGGCTGCTCTCGATATTCGGAGGCGGTCGTGGAAATGCACGCAAAACGTGTGAAGAGAAATCTGCAATACGAGCACGATGTGAACCATGTGCTGCAAGACGCGATGCTTTCACAAAATGGACAAAGTGGTATGGATTCGGAATACTTGTGCCAGAGGTCACGTCAAGTCTTGGCTGGGGAGTTGAGTGCGACTCACCTTGCAGTTGGCTTGGGTGGGGTACGGAGTAGTTCAAGGGCACTGCCATTTTGAGGCATCATAATCTAGAATCTCCATGTTTGTGTGACATTAAAGACCTCAGTGCTCTGGATTCGTACTCGTCATTTTTGAAGGCACACTTTCCAGCACCCATCACGAAATATGTAGCACTCGCAAAGTACAGTACCGTTTGCTTGGCCGTTGCCAAGTACACCGACGTTAAGCTACCCCGCACCGGGCCACCATTCCAACGGCCCACTTCCAGTTCCAGGTTCAAGTTCTTCTTGACCTGACATCCAACGCGCCTCAAAAAGGCGGTCGTGCTCCGGGTCAACAACGCGGGAGGTTTGGCCGTTGGTGATGTGACTGACGAATGTCTGCTTAGGTATTGTGTAAAGGCCCCCAAGCAATTGGCCCGTTCCGTAAGCCAGTGGTAAACACAATCAATGCCACAGAGGTCTCTAATTTGACGGGCTTACTGATGGACATACATTGTATGTCCACGCAGACTGCGCCTTGCTGCGTCACGGCTTGTCGGCTGTGGGAGACGCACAATGACGGGCCGGTCCCAGTCGCAGGGCCACCGTGAGACAGACTTGTAAGACCGAGTTCCCGGCTTCAAAGACGCCGCGCCGCTTCTTCTCGGGCTTGTTCATTTGAGGAGAGGGTGGGCTCGAATACTCGGAGTTATGACAAAGCCCCTGGAGGTACGAAGTAGATTGATGAGGGTTGGCCGAAAGACAACCTTGAAGATTGTCTTCACCCTGCACCCTGACATACACACTGACATACTTGAAGCCGCAGCCTGCATCCGGACCTCCCGAGGGCGCCACATGTTTCGCGTCCCGCGCGGCTCAACCGAGTGAGCGACCAGCATGCAGGCCAGTTTTTCCATATCAGTGTTTGAAGACGACGAAGCCCAAGATGAACCACCCAACCACCAAACAGCGATGTACGCCAGCCGTCCAGACAAAAACCAGGTCGAGGACCATGTTCTTGTTTCCGCACACCTCGGAAGCAGCCCGGCTGCAGGCAGGCGACCGGCCCGGCAAAAGACGATGCCGGGACAGGACAGGGTCACCGGCACCTGCGGAGAGTTATCTCCATGATATCATGGGCCTGACTGGTGGAAGTGAGTATAGCCGTCCAATAACTATTGAACCATAATCTTCCCCTCCCGCAAATCCGTGATCTCTCTCGGCTCGGAGAGAAGATCATCTCAACAAGACGTCTGGCTGGGCAGGCGTCAGCGGCGTGACAAGCAAGGAGCCCCTTTGCGCCTATCCCGTCGTCCTTCCGAACGGAAAGCGAGATTTGATGCCGCCATAGCGTCCTATGCAAGAGAAAGCAGGGCACTATTCCCTTTCAGAAAGAAAAACAGGTCTCGAAGTCATGGCGCGCGCCAGCAACCGCCCGAGGGCGCAGCATCTTCATGCTGTTTTACCAATCCAGTGGCGGGGGGTTTGCCTGAAACGGCGCCAGTTCCAGCACGTCAACATCGAGTTTGAGACGGCCGTGGCTCTTGCAGGAGAGATGGTGTGGTCTGTGTCTGTGTGTCCGGCGGCGGCTCACTGGCGGGGGGGCGGCCGGGGGTGTGGCTGGCTCGCTTATCGAATCCATCGGAACGACACCCTGGTTCTTGGCTTCCCCAGATCTGGAACACCCCCCCTTGGCCTTGGCGGCTCTTAGCCGCCTGGGTTGGGAAATGGCGATGATATGTATGCTGAACGTGCGTGTTGCGCTGTGTTGTTTCCTCTGTTGGCTGGTGGTGTCGAGTTCCCCATCCAACTTGGAACTACACGCTGCAACTTGAAGCTCCCCTGGAAGTCGTCCACAATTACGCGCCCGAACCCCTGGAAAGCGGTTCAGGGCGATCATGAGCTAGCGTGAGCGAGTGTGAACCGATTCTGTTGCGCTGTTTATGCAAAGTTGCAAATCATCGACTGGAACTAGGTAGTCATGGCGCGTTGGTGATCAGTGGTTCATCTGGTCGCTCACCACAACTTCATCTTTCTAGAAAAGACGGAATTGTTCCTTGACAACTACCGTTCCAATATACCGGGACCCAGAGTTGAGAGAGAGCGGCCGAAGCAGCCCAGTGAGGCCAGTCTAGACTTGGGCTTCCATCTGCAGAGGTTGAAACTTGCCAGGACCTGTCGTGTAGCCACAATGTCCCGAGCCGTACGTTTGGCGATGGAGAATGGACCATGGGCCTTTCCGGGATTTCCACTGCCCGTATGTGGGTGATCCAAACCGGAAACAACAGCAAGACCGTTTGTAAGAATGCCCGCCGGCGTACAACCCAAGGCAGGATGGAGATAGTCAGCGTGCTTTGGCGGCGAGAAAAACAAGGGGATAAAAAAGAAGGAAAAGTTAAGATGCACCGGGCACTGGTAAGACCTGCCCACGGGTCAGACGGTAAGTGAGAAGAGTTGGGCCACAAGCCTCCGAGCTGGTCATATCGGGAAGCCGAGCAACCGCCGAGTGAAGGGCGCCTAGCAACCGCATCCACCACTGCTCGAGAGCGAGAATCGGCCTTGCCGAAAACCCGGTTCTACGAAGCAAGCTTTGAACGTCGCGAAACAAGCCCATCACCGAGGGCGCCGGCGGTTAGCGTGTTGGGGTCCTGAAGCAAATCGTGGCCCGTTCAGAGTAACGATCGAAACCGGTGAGTATCACGTCGGGCATCAGCAGCCAGCGATCCAGCGGTCAGGTTAATGCTAGGGCGAGTGCTTTCGGACGGCGCCCCTGAAGCCCCATGGGGCGATCCGGCTCGGGCGCAGCGCAAGGTCTGAGCGCAACTGATCCTGTTCAGACGATGGACCTAGAGATCAGCAGATGGGCCTGTGATGCATTTCCAGACGGCATTTCCGGGGAAAGAAAGACGGGCTTCCGTGTCTGATCTGTATAGGTTACGATACCCTCAACGGTGTACTGTGTGGCTGCTCGTCAGACCCGTTCCTACACGTACGGTGCCCGGGGCAAGCCCTAGCTAGCAAACAGCCACGGTTGGCCACGTTGCCGAGGTTGCATGCGCCGGCAAGTGGGATCCGGCCTTAGTTCCAGTGTTAATGGGCAAGTCGGGGCGCTGGGTGGCGTCTCTACCCGCGCAGCATACTTCCCCAGACGGCCGCAACTTGCGGTCAGATGCGCCGCCGGAGTTCCATCACGCGCCGCGACCGTAAACGGGTGGACAGGACGTGTTCGTGGCCGAACGTTGGGCGTGATAGACGCTAGCGATACAGTTCTCCGGCGGTCGAGGCCTGCTGGGGTTTGTCATCGGAGTGAAACAGCGGCATGGTGATGGAATGAGGCAGCGAGAGTTTGTTGGGGAATTCCCTCTGTTTCTGTCCCCCGATGGGTCGTTTGTATAGGGGTCGTTCTGCACGCCTGATCTCCCCCTTTCGTCCCGTTCCCCAGGACGGCTGAGAAGCGGTCCAATTCTTGGGAGATCGGACGCAGCACATCTTCAAACCAAACATATGCGGCGCCGGCGGGGACGGGGAGTTTCGGGGTCTTAGCCCACATCCTCGTCCACAATCCACTGCATTCCCTATTTCTCGGGACAGGAGAAAAAGCGCTGCTGGCTCTGTCGTCTCATCTCGATGATAAGGTTTGGTTGCATCGCCCAGCCTCGCCGGCCGACTTGCCACTCCGGAATGTTTCGACCGGTTGTTTGCTGGGCCGGCGCTGGGCCGGCCAGGGGCCCCTCGCCGAGTCTGATGAAGCAGGCAGTGGCGAGCAGGGCGGCCCGCGGGGCACAGCATCGTCGTCGTCCAGTGTCGCTCAGCGGTGGTTTGTGGTTGTGGTGGGGTGGCTGCGCGCGGTGGTCTGGGCTGGTGTGGGGAGGCCCGATTCGGAAAGGCCTGAGACACGGCTGAGGATGGCCAACGGTTAGCGAGTTTTAGGGACCCCTCCACGCAGCGCCGGAACTGATCGAAGCCTTGCGGCAGGGGCGGTGCAGGGGCATGTTCCCTGGAATCCGCGCATGGAAGATGGGAATCACCTTGATCGATCGGAATGGCGAGGAAGTCTGTTGACAGACAACACCCGCTCCGAGACCCCCGATACGGCATCCGGTAGACTGACCCGAGGAGGCCGCGATGGATGCGGGTGGTGCTCGCATGATGCAGTGTCTTTGCTGTGCCTCGACGACGACCCCCGCGTCCCAGATGAAGGCGAGAGACGCCCTGCATCTGGTGCAGGTGGCCACTCGCGAGAGCGCGTGGAGCCGCCGGCCACCTGCGCCGACCGCCGGCGCCTGTCTGCAGGAAAAGTGCCGCGCCGTTGGGGCGGGCCGAGACTACCTATGGGCAGAAATTTCTCGTCTTGTCGGTTCTCGGTTGGCGGGCTCGACAATTGGGCGGAAAGTAGAAACAATGTCGCGTTTCAACCGGAGCAATGTCAAACCAAACGCTGGGAACAGCGAAGAGTGGATGCCACTGAAGAGCCCACTGAGCAGAGAGATCAAGCGCGGGGCGGCGGGTCCCTGCAAGAGCCGCAGGCCCCGCCAGCGGGGCGTAAAAAGAAGTGGGCCAATCAATGGCGACGAGCAGGCATCAGGGCAGTTCTGCGACACTTGGCAGGGACGACCAACAATGGGAACCCGTGTCAAACGTCAGACACAGACCTCCTTCCCGCACCGAAGCACCGAAAAACCCCACGAAAAGTGTACCTCGAAACTACTCGAAACGACCTCGACGTGACTCGGCAGATCACAACTCGACGCCATCCCACGCCTGTCCGTGGCCATTGGGGCCACAGTAATGCGTACCAGGAAGTTGCGCGCCTGTTCCTTCCCAGCTTCGCCTCCTCGATGCTCGCAGTCCCCTCGTGCTACGCTGCCTCGACCGACCGTCGATGCCACCGACCCCAAGGCGGCAAACACATAATGTCCAGCCGGGCGCGCTCCTCCGTCATCGTCGTCGCGCGTGACGAGACGGCCTCGAACCTGGCCGAATTGGGCCTCGCGTAGCCCCAATGCGGACACTGGTGGGAGGGGACGCATGGAGCCTCGTCTGGCTGGCCGTTTCTTGGAACAATCATCACAGCTCTTGTCTGTTGTGGTCCGCCGCCTCTGCCCTGAGTCAGCGCCTCGGTCTGCGAGATCGTTCTCCAGGAAGAAACAGGAAGATCACATCGACAACAAGAGTCGTTCCTGGCAACAAGCGTTGCCCTTGTGCCGCTGCGGGAGATGGCCAGAAGTTTTGTTCCATCCGTTTTGGGCAAGCAGCATGACTTGTGCCAGACCCCTATCGCCCCGGAACCGCTCTCAACCGGGCACCTTTGTCTTGGCTGATTGACTGACAGGGGCCGAGCGCGATGGCGCACGTCCGTTTCGACGGCCCAGAGCTGTCGTCTGTTGTTGGGATGATCGCGGGCGCGTCTTCCTCTCCGATCACCAACACTGAACAGCACGACTGCGCACAACTCGCCTGTTGGCCAGCCCGGCATTATGCCTGGACCCTCCTTAAGTCTTCTCCAGCGTCTTGTATGTTCGGGACTGGCCTGGCCTGGCAAGGCCGTTTCGCGGGCCGCGGCACCCCTCCCCTGCACGACTCTTCCAGTGTAACCACCATCCCGGCCCCCCTCCCCCCCGAAAGCGTCTCCACAGAGGTCTGTAACAGGCCTCAGGTCTGGGGTGTGCCCGCCCCCCTGGTCCGCCCTGCGGGACTGGATGAGCCTCAGCCGGACGTCATGCAACAATAACATGCATTATTATTCATTGTCTTGCTTCCCTCCCCCACCAGGGCCCTTTTTTGCCTCTTTCTTCTCTATCTTCCCTACCACCAAGGGCCATCTGTGGATAATCTTCACCCATCACTACGCTGTTGCGTGTGTCCCTTTCTTTTCTTTATTTCTCTTCTCGCAGCTAACGTTGTCACTCTTTCACTTTCACCAACTAGCTTGGCTGCCCACATTCTTTTAGGGGAGAAACTTTCCATTCTTGAACCGTATAATCTGGTCTATTATACTTCTTCTTCTTCGCCCGGCCGAACTTTTTTCATCTTCGAGTAACCCTCGAATCATCTCGACTCGTTTCGTGTCCCTGGGTCCGTTGTTCGACGACTGGTCACTCGCTTCTCACCGAACGCCCAAGACATCCTTTCCCCCAGGCACCTCCGAGTGTCCATCTCTTCTGCGGTCCACACCGAAACGAGACGACTTCGATTCTTCAGCAGCTAGTCCTGCTTGTTCTTTTTACGAACACCACCTTTTTTACGCCTTCGCTTCTCGGGACTCGGCGTCTGGCACGACAGCTCAAACTCGACGGTGTATTGTTGGGAAAGCAGCCGGGACAACAGACACCTGGAAATTGGGTCACAATGTCTCCGGCCATGCAAATGACGGGACAACACCTCCCATACACGCCCAGATCGGACGCCATGGACCGCCACGATTATGGCATCACCAAGAGCAGGAAAACGGCTTCGACGGGCGGTGGGCGAGCATGGAGCGAAGACGAGGTATGCAGACTCTCGTTGGCCGTCCGGTCGAGTGTGAGGTTAACAATCACGGCGTATAGGAAGCTTATCTCCTCCAAACGCGCATGCAGAAGATGCCGTACAAGCACATCGCCGCCTACCTGAAGAAGACGGAGCTCGCATGTCGCCTGCACTACCACCAACTCAGCCACGGCAGCAACCGGCGCAAGCGCACCACCTCGATGTCGTCCGGGTCATCAACGAGCGGCCACTCGCCGGTTCTTCAGACGTCCATACCATCGCCGATCCACGAGCACGGCGGCGGCCCTAGCCGGTCTGTCTCCCCTCCCGACTCGGTGTACGGCGCGACGAGCCCGGGCGGCATCCAGCTGCCCAGCATCTTGTCGGCAACCGCTTCCACCAGCACCTCCCCGCGCCTCCCCACCATCCTGCCCAAGCCCGCGTCCATGAGCCTCGCCCTGGCGTCCATGAGCGCGCCCGGCTCGACGGGCACCGCCTCCCCGACCGCCTCCCGAGGCTACCCCACCCCTCTCCACGACACCCACCCCCACAACAGCAGTAACAGCAACATGGCGCCCATGACCTCGACCGGGTACCGCTCCAACCCCTTGGCGGCGCGCGGCGGTCCCAACACGGGCCACCACGGACCGGGGCCCCTCCGGCTCGACTGCTCTGCCCTGCCGCCCCCTCCCTCCTCGACAGGAAGAGAAGGCCTGCCGGCCCCCGCGCCGGGCTACATGGCAAGCCACCCCGTCGACATGGCGCGGCTGACGGCCGTGTACAGCGCCCACCGCGCGTCGTTCTGGGCCGCCGTCGCGGCCGACTATGGCCCCGGCGCGAACCCGCTCGTGCTCGAGCAGGCGTGGCGCGGCGGCATGCCCTCTACGGGCGCGGGTGGTGTGAGCAGCCTGCTGGGGGTCGCGGCGCAGACGCCGATTACGCCTGTCGGCAGCCCCGAGGAGCAGGCTTATTCTGCTCATTCGGCTGGCGGTGGTCATCATTCTGCTCAGCAGCACCAGCATCATCACTATCATGGTCATGGTGGGCTGGGCAAGCCGGACAAGACGAGGATTAGTGCTATCCTGGGGATCGATGCCAACCCGCGGAGCCCGAGTGAGAGGGAGATGGTGAGGCGCATTGAGGAGGAGAGGGGGGTGGTTGTTGTTTGAGGGGTCTTTTTGTCTCCGAGTGGTTGTCGTTGTTTGCTTTACCTGCCTGCCTGCCTGTGTGGTGGTGTGGTGTTTGCTTGCCCGTGGTGTGGTGTGGTGTGTTGGGCTGTGTTGTCTTCTCTTCTCGTCAATCGTTTAGGGTGTGTTGTTCAGTTGTGTTTGTTTGCTGTGGCGGCTTGGCTTGTGGTTCGGCTTGGCTTGTGGTTTGCACTGAGTGGTCAGGGGGTGGAGATTCAAGTCGCCTCTGAACGGGGTGGTTTCAAGACGGGGCAGGGTTTGGTTTCCTTATTTGGCAATGTTCTGCGTTGTTGTTGTTGTTTTTGTTTTTGGCTTGTCCTTGGCTTCTTTTTGCCTTTTGCCCCTGTTGTTGTGTTTTTTTCACTTCGCTGTATGCAAAGTTTACCCCTCTGCCCTGTGGTTGTTGTTGAGTTTTTTGTTACTTCGTACTCTTTACTTTTTTGAGTTGGATACGATGGGTGGGATGAGGGATGAAGTCACGACATCAACTGCTGGGAATGAACGACAACACATGCGCAACCGGGCCCCCTTTCCTCTCTTCTCATTTTTTTTTTTGCTTGGACAGGTCACATCGCATGGTTTTCAGCAATGAAGGGGTTCGGCCTGGCGGGTTGGGACAGCATACTGGGTGCTGGGAGGTTGGGAGGGCACACGGAGGGGGGTTGCGTGGTGGGAACCGGAGTAAGGGATGTGGTCTGTTAGACTGACTGACTTCAGTGGTCCATAGCAATACTATTTCCCAAGGTGCACATTTGATATCCAAGGATGGTGATGGTACTCGGTTCTCTTATCGTGTTGTGTCTCGGTCCGACTGGGTCTTGTCTGTTGCGCATGCGAGGGACGACGACAAGGCAGAATGTTGGCGCGGTCGTCGGGGCTGTCGTCGACGATGCGAACCAACCGCGTCCGACGCTTGAGACTCGGTACTAGCTGGCTTATGCCTTCTGTTCCTCCAATGTATGAGAGAGGGTGCGCATTGGCGTGTTGAAAATCGCAGGTAGCTTAGGGAGTCAACCCCACACACACACAAATGCGTCGCTAAGACGTCGTCGTTGAAGTCCATGTTAGACATAACCACCCCTCCTCGAGATAAGTTCTGCCTGCTCCAGGCCCGAGAACTGCCAACCCAGCTCAGACGATGCGATGGTACGCAATGTCTCTTCCGACACCCCACCCACCAGGATGACGAGGTCTTTTCCACTCATCCGCTCCCCTTTCTCCAAAGCGTCGCGCAGCTCTGCCTCCCAGAACCCCTTCTTTCGGTAGTTGCTGTCAGGCTTCACCCATTTCCATGCCGGACGTAGGTTGCTGTCGCTGAAAGCAAGGTCTGGGGTATTGCTCAATACAGGGAAGGAAAAGAAGAATTGCCGGCAAGTCCCTCCCCTGCCAGGAAGAAAAGCAAGGTGTGTGACGAGATCGGCGAGGAGTTGATGACCTGGACCTGGATCCCTAGCTTGATCTAGCGGCGCTGCTGCCGCGGGAAGCTCAAAAGCGTCCGCGAGATGATGTCGTCCACGTCGTCTGGCAGGAAGACGCTGCCCAAGGTTGTGAAGCCCTTGATGGCCGAGAGAGCGCCCGTAGATACGACCACTGTGGCAATCGCAGGAACAGTCGGTGGACACCAATGGTATAGCGTGACACGGACGGGGCGCTCTTGGTCGGGTTCTTCAGCAGTTGTGGCAAGGATCGTGTGTTGGTACGAGAAAACACTCTGCTCGTAGTCTGGCGGGGGGTCGCTCGGGGATGGTTCAGTGGATCTTGGTTCACCTGCTGCCGACTGCTGTTTGTCGGTACAATACGATACCTGAAGTCAGCGCGCTGATGTCCAGGTAGCCCCGAGCTTGAAGCCTGGGCAGGGGAGGGGGAGGGGGGGCGGGATGGCATCTCGTGGATTTGCGGCTTACAAGGCTGTGTTCCGCCATGACGTTATCTTCAGTTGGCAGACGCTAAATGGGAGAATGTCAGAGAATGATGAGAACCAGGCTTCTGCGCCGATGATGGAGAGAGTAACGAGTTCCTACTGGTAAGAGGTTGAACGACCGTAGGCGCGAGAGAGAATTGGCACCTACTCGGAAACGAGGGCGTTCGTTGTTGGTGAATTGGGACTCGGAGCCGCCTTGGTGCGGGGTAATAAGCCGGCCATTGTGTGCCCGACATGTACAGAAGATATGTGTATTTGTATAGGTACATCTATATCCCCGACATGTGCAGATACCTGAGGCAGTGTCACCTGGCATACGTACCATCAATACGTGACCAGCGAAACCGGTCGGCATATTTGCTGCTTGGGGAAGTTGAGAACATCATGCGCTCGGCTTTGCAGGGCATTCTCGGGCAAAGAAGACGGATTTAAAGCGTCGAATTCATGGATATTCACACGTGCTGGGCTACGGAGAGGATACGCCGAAGAAGAAGCTGCTCTTGTTCAATAAAGGCCAGGGCTACCTTAGATACCAATAGTCACAGTCACGTGGCAGAGTCCCAGCCAGCCTTCCCCTTTTCTCTGCCACGGTTGGGTCCTCTCGCTCTTGAACATAGTCAGTGTCTCAATCAGAACCACTACTATCCCCGCAAGCCTAAACAAGAGAACAGCAAGAACCATTAGAGCAGCAAGGCGCCGAGTCGTAATACCCGCTTTCATTGCAGCACTGATGCTGTCGGCCATAGTCAGTCCAGAGCAAGACCATTGATGTTGAGCTCACCTGAGGGAATCGCTTTGACTTACACAGACCCAGGTGCCACCTGGCTGCTTGTAGCGGGCCTCTAGGAGTCGGTGACCCAGAGATCCATTCAGAATAGTATCCCGCTGTGGCGTAGTTTTCCGCGGCACGACTCCAGCTGCAGCTAGAGCTGCGAGGATGACTGTCGCCACTTTGAACGCGAGTATAATCAGCAAGGGGTGGGTGGGGGTGGGGGCACCGAAAGTAAGGGAGTCGAGGTGTTTAATAGATGACAACAGCACAGCTGGCTGATCTCACCGCATGTGCGTACAATGTGAAGAGTTGCCAGGAGAGGATGGCAGATGTCGTGTCGTCCTCAACATGAAACCACAAGTTGACTGCTCCCCATCTTATACACAGAAGAGTGGCGGTGGTACACTGGCCAGGCAAACTCGCATTGGTTCATGAAGCTGCTGAGCTCGAAGTCACTCCAAGATCACACGACATCATATGGCACAGAAACTTGATTTCCTGGTAGTAATGAAACGGCGGTGAATGAGTCATGGGCAGGGAGCATCAAGGTCGAGGCATGTGTGAAGCCGGATGCGGAGGTCTCTGATCATGGGATGGACGGTTGGCCTGACGCGTGGCACTTTCAGGCTTCCGCAGTTGCATACATATCATGCCCTTCGTCTCTCGCATCTCTGCCAGTTATCAACTGTGGAATTCGTGTATACAGTCACCAGGTGTGCATGACAGACAGTTCCTCCCCTCTGTTAATCCCCAACGAAGCAACCACACTCCCCGAGTATTTGGCACTCGCTATTGGATGTCAAGATATGACCGGCCGGAACATTGAAGGTCAAGGAATAAACAAGCACTCTATATGTTCGACCGTGCTGGTGCCGCAAAGCTGGAACCATGGGCCGCCCGTTCCAGTGAATCCGGGCCTGATAAAGTGTTTTCTCGCTGGTTTGGTAGACTCAGCAGCACGGGGTAGACTCTCCCACAATGCCCGTCGGGTCTTAGAGCAGCGTGGAGGTGATGGAGAATGTCCCAGACCTTCTCTTCGCGGCAAATCATGTCTCGGCTTGAAGGCACATGGCTCATATCGTCCGCCCCAACTGGCCGGCCTGGCAGTCCCGGTGCAAGATTAATTGATGTGGCAAAGGGCCTCCTCCTTCCTCTTGCTATCTTTGTGTTGTCAAGTTGTCACATGTCCGGCAAAAGCCCGATCCGCGCTGTCTTCAGACCTTGTCCGTCCGTGGTGGTTGGTTGGCCATATAACTTCCTGCGGTTGGCGCGGGATAGGGGGGGCCAAGGAGCATACCCCTGGTCAGGTACAACGAGTGACCTCGGGAAGTTTCCTAGCTAAAGAGTAGTGGTGGCTGGAGAGGTTTTAATCTATTCAACTCTCTCGACACGGCAGGCAACCTGAAGATTGGTCAGGCTCAATGATAAGAGTGACATGGTTTGACAACACCGTCCATGCGATGGGATCCTCCAAGGTATATAATTAGAGGCGGAACCGCGAACCTCAAACTGCGTAGCCGGAGAACCAGCGTTCCGTCTTGCTTCACACTCTTCTGGGCCTGATCTGTCGTCACTGCAACCCTTGACCTCCACCTCACAACATGGCACCTTTCACAACCCTCTTCCTTGCCCTCCTGGGCGTGGTGCCGGCAGCCGTCGGATCCACGATCCCCAAACTCACTGCTGTCATCAGGCCTCTCTCTGAGGTATCCCGAACGCTCAATGTGAGCAACGTGGCTCATCCTGGCCCCTCGGCTGTCCAAATTGCTCGCGCCATGTCCCCAACTGCCTCTAACGCCGAGGCAAAGGGCCGCTCGCTCGGAAAACGAGATGGCGTTGGCTGTCTCCTTACTGGCCCGTCAGGTTCCGCCCATGTGGAGGACTGCAACGCTATTTGCAGCACTTCTTGAGCAACCCCATCGACACCGTGACGGTCGGACCCGTTCAACTTGTCACTTGGAATTTCGACACCTGCCAGTTCGGACTCGTCAACCTCGACCCATGCCGCCCAAGGACCTGGCAACTCGGCCGGCTGACATCGATTTGCCAATCCCTGATGTCCGAATGCGTCTTTTATGGTTACGACGGCTATTACGACGGGGCCAGCGACAAGTTTGCCGCAGCACTCACCGGTGACGACGCAGCGCCGCCCTACGAGCAGTGGCCCTGCTAGCGGGAAAGTGTACGCGCGAGTCTGACGCTTATCGCCCGACCCTTGGGTGCGAGGCCGCGAGAGCCTCCCGCCTCTTGATTCTAGTTTTCTTTCGGCCATATTGGACGCTGGGGACCGAGCTTTTGGGTCGGCCGGACGGGGATGGGGACGGGCTGCCCGCCAGGGGTGTGACGCTAGTCTGAGCACAGATTGAGAGGAGGGAGGGTCATGATCTTGTGTTTGTGGTTGTGTTGAGGGGGCCGATGGGGATGGAAGAGCAGGCGGTCTGGCAGAATGACGGATGCGAGTGGTGTGATAGGTTTCAAGGTCCGAGGTACTAGGTCTGTAGCTGCGAGGAGACATCACAATGGCAGTAACTTCATGTTTGTTTTCAATCCTGTCCACAAATATCCTCCCTACCCTCTCTAGAGATATAAATACGATCGTGCTCCCAAAATCCGACCTATACGGCAACCCTAGACACTGCAACCTCGCTCTCTCCCCTCTTCTAGCACTAGTACCAGTGAGCCCCTTCTTTGCCAACTACCTTTTCTACCCGAGAATAGGCGTCGAGCCAGCAGAGCCCTGCCTTTTGAGCTCCTCAAAGGCTGCGAACAAAGCGACCCCGGTGCCGCTTAGCTGAGAAGGAGGAAGAATGACACCGGGAAAGGCCCTGCAATGAGCAATCGCCGCTCTGGGAATCGGTAACACGTTGGATTTTCACAGGGCAAACCAAATCACGCTGCCTCAAATCTCTTGACAGGCAGTTTAAATTATTTGACGGAACCGAGGGTAAGGTCAACAGCTTGGCTGTGACATGGACATCTTGATGCCGACATGTAGCGTATTAGGGTTGGGGTCTGAAGAAGAGCGACCAGAAGGAATGGGGTAATCTTTTGGTAGGATTGGGGTGAAGAAGTGGAAGTGGTCTGTGGTCTGCGAGATGCAGATTACCTAAATACAGGGCTTTTGAGCCAGTCCGCCGCGCCTTCCAACAGGTCAGAGCATCGGCCGCCCTACCGGGTCCAGAAAACAGAAACAGCAGCTGCAGCAGTGCAGATGGCGGCGTCGGCTCCGTGGTCCACTCGAAAGGTGCGAGGTTGCCGCAAGCAGCCGGCCTGGGCCGCCCTGGGCCGCCGCTGCTCAATCCAGGTCGACTCGGCTTCCCCAAAACGCAGCCTGAGCACCCATACGGAATTGCACTGCAGCCTAAATGAGTCCCTTGTTGGCGAAAAAAATAGGTGCGTTTTCCCTGGTTCCAGTTTTCTGCCCACAACCTGGAAGCCGCCGCAGTGCCACGGGATACCAACCTGGAAGTATGTATTGTACAACACTGTCAAGTGTCAACAACACGCTCGAACCCCTTGTCGCGCATCTTGGTGCAATATGCACCATCGCTCGGCTCCTGTCTCTTGGGCCCGCTTGCGACAATAGCCGGATCTTGGACTGGCGACCGCGGCATTTCACATTGCGCAGAGGCTTCCATCCTCCACCGCGCAGTGTCGATTAGCGACCAGGGGCTTGCCCGGCTGCCGAGTCTCGCTTCCCCAGGCGAGGGCGGTCCTTGATACCTACTGTGTAGGTATGTACCTTCTGCTTGGAAAGCTGGACGAGTTTGACGTCGGCCCAACTCCACGGCCGATGCTCTTATCTGCACATGCAGGCGAGCTCGCCCCTTGCCGACCACGTGTGGTGCATCTGGGCTCGCATCCGCTGCCCGCTCGTCTTCCGCTGCAGCTCTTCCTCGCCCGCCGAGAGCAAGCCGGGCAATGCTGCGATGCAGCTGCAGTGCACGGCCGACGCGGGCCACTCGGCGCTTTCCGCCTGGTCCGTCTCGCGTCTCGGGGCTGCGCCCCTCGACTCTCAAAGACTCTCTTGAGGCAGAAAGGGGGCCGAAAGACCATCTCCAAGCCGTCCCCAGTCAGGACCTCTGATCGGACCGTTACCGGCGCCTCCAGACCATGCCCATCTGGGGCCGTCGCCGCCTTGGCCCGAAGTGGGACTTCCACAGGGATTCCCGCGATTCCAGCCGGAATTCTAGCGGCCTCCACAACCTCGACAGCCAATCCCGGCCGGACGATTGCGGTGACGGGCCAGCGGTCAAGGTTCGTGCGTGTCGTCAGGGTTTGCTCACCGAAACAATGGACCCGAGCAACTGATGGGATGGAGCCGGGGGAGCTCGTCATCCGGGGCCTCCTCCACTTGCTGCCACGTGAGGAAACGAAGCCGCCACAAGCCCAGACACCAGCCCGGCCCTCGCCAAATTCTCGCCGTATCTCCGGCCGTAGTATATCTCTCCTGCATTGCCCATCCTCCAGGACACCGGCCGACATTTTTTGTTTTTGTACTCAGCGGCTTACATCGGGCTTACATCCGCCTTCCTCGTTGCCCAGGAGCCTCGAGCTTGGCACATATTGAGATTGGAGCCCGTGCCCCGACGACACGGCGTCAGATCCCGGCCTTTAACCCTCATCCAAGATGGCCCCTCACGCAGACGAGGCCCCGACGGGCCAGAATGCCCCTGAGGCTAGCCAAGGCAATGGCCACGGCGACCGGAACCTGCCCAAGCCCGGCGAGTACCTCCAGTTTGAGTCTCTCCCGGCCGGCGGCCCCCTCAACCGCTGGTCCCAGGTCTTGACGAGAGGGCATGACTTTCCTGGCGCTCAGGTGAGCTTCTCTTTGGCACCGGAGCCCTCCATGGACAAGAGACGGGGTGGTGTTCCGCCATGATGTGAGGTGGGATAGGCTGACAGTATGGCATCTTCTTTAGGCCATGCTTTACGCTGCTGGTGTCCCCGACAGGGACATGATGAAGAACGCGCCCCATGTGGGCATCGCGACTGTGTGGTGGGAGGGGAACCCGTGCAAGTGAGTACCACTGCTCTCGCGCTTGATCACGGGCGGATGCTAACTGAAAGTGTTCAGCACGCACCGTGAGTGATGGCTCCCTTCGCCCGAGAGAAGCCCGTGCTAAGCCAGGACATAGTGCTCGAGCTTGGCAATATCGTCAAGAAGTCTGTCGAGCAGCAGAAAATGCTGGCTTGGCAATACAATACCATCGGTGTCTCTGACGGCATCACAATGGGCGGAGACGGTGAGTCGGGAACTGGCACTCCCCCTTACCCCTGAACAGGGGCACGGCTTCGCCGGAGTTGCTCACCCCTGACCAGGCATGAAATTCTCGCTCCAGTCGAGAGAAATCATCGCCGACAGCATCGAGACGGTCACCTGTGCCCAGCGCCACGATGCCAACGTCAGCATCCCGGGCTGTGACAAGAACATGCCCGGCGTCGTCATGGCAGCTGCGCGCCACAACCGGCCGTTCCTCATGATCTACGGCGGCACCATCCGCAAGGGCCACTCTACCCTTCTCGACAAGGAGATCAACATCTCGACATGTTATGAAGCTGCCGGCGCCTACACTTACAACCGTCTGCAGGCCAAGTGCAAAAAGGCCTCTGGCGCCGACGCCACCCCGAGCGATGTCATGGAGGATATCGAGAGGCATGCGTGCCCTGGCGCGGGCGCTTGCGGCGGCATGTACACAGCCAACACCATGGCGACAGCCATCGAGGCCATGGGCATGTCTCTACCCGGGTCCTCGTCGTACCCAGCCACATCCCCCGAGAAACGCCGCGAGTGCGAGCGCGCCGCCGAAGCCATCCGCACCTGCATGGAGAAGGACATCCGGGCGCGCGACCTCATGACGCGCGCAGCCTTCGAAAACGCCCTCGTGGCAACAATCGTCCTCGGCGGCAGCACCAACGCGGTCCTGCACTTCCTCGCCATGGCCAACTCGGCCGACGTCCCCCTCACGCTGGAAGACATCGACCGCGCCTCCAACCGCACGCCTTTCCTCGCCGACCTCGCGCCCTCGGGCCGCTACTACATGGAAGACCTCTACACCATCGGCGGCACCCCCGCCGTGCTCAAGATGCTCATCGGCCACGGCCTGATCGACGGCTCCATCCCCACCGTCACGGGCAAGACGCTCGCCGAGAACGTGCGCGACTGGCCGTCGCTGCCCGAGGGGCAGACCATCCTCCGCCCGCTGTCGGACCCCATCAAGAAGACGGGCCACATCCGCGTGCTGCGCGGGAACCTCTCGCCCGGCGGCGCCGTCGCCAAGATCACGGGCAAGGAGGGCCTCTCGTTCACGGGCGCCGTGCGCGTCTTCAACAAGGAGCAGGAGCTCACCGACGCGCTCGCGCGCGAGGCGATCCGGCCCGACGCCGGTAACCTGGTGCTGATTGTGCGCTACGAGGGCCCCAAGGGCGGGCCGGGTATGCCCGAGCAGCTCAAGGCCAGCGCCGCCATCATGGGCGCGGGACTGACCAACGTTGCGCTGGTGACGGACGGCCGGTACAGCGGCGCCAGCCACGGGTTCATCGTCGGCCATGTGGTGCCCGAGGCGGCCGTCGGCGGGCCGATTGCGCTGGTGCAGGACGGGGACGTGGTGACGATTGATGCGGTGGCGAACCGCATTGATGTTGTTGAGATTCCTGGCGTCGGGGCAGGGTCGGAGGTTGTCGAGAGGGAGTTTGAGAGGCGGCGGAGGGAGTGGAGCCCGCCCAGGATGAAGCCCATGCGCGGCGTGCTGGCCAAGTACGCGCGGCTGGTCGGGGATGCGAGTCACGGGGCTGTGACGGATGTGGGGGGGTCGGCGTGGTGAGGACTCTGATACATTGCTTTTTTTATATCCTCTTGCTAGGTCACAACTCAGGCATGGCCTGGGTACCTTCCGTCTGCACTTGGACTGGGAGAGTAGACGCCTCGGGGCAACGTTGAAATACAAAACGGATAGGCAATACATGATAGATGGTCATAGACTGATTGGAAGGGCGTTCGAGAATAGACTGGCACTTGGCATGTATGCTCTGCCATATCCGATTGTACGTACGTGGCTGATGAGAGTGACAACCTGGAAAAGGCGGACCTCATCATCACATGTCGGCTTTGCCCCTTGGAGCTCGCTGCCGCGCAGCTGAACCCATGTGTCTCGACGGCCTGGGTCTCGCTCTTCTGTCAGACACCAGAGTCCAACAGCAGCCGGGTTCGCATCCATGGGTCAGCGTTCCATCTCCTCTTCCTCGCTCTCTACTTAGCAAGGTCTTTGCCTCAACTGCGGGGAAGGAGGCCCTCACCTTGATCGCGGAGGAAGCCCTCTATTTATTGCGTATCTATCAAGTTAGCTAGCTGTCTCGTCCACTGCGGTAGGGAGTAAGTAGAGAGTCTAGTCTGCCTTGTCCACATCTCGCCCGAGAACTACATGCTACAAGGATAGCATACCCCTTTACCAGACAAAACACACTCGTCCCTAGCGGGGATGATCTGACAAACATGAGAAGAGGCACACCAGTAGTTATGGGACCAGCATGTCACGCCACGGCAAGGAGGAGAGAGAATACCCAAGAATCATAAGCAGATACCGCCCAAAGTCTATATAGACTAGCATGCATGCATGCCACGCCACCGCAAAAAAGACGCAAGCAGATACAGCTCAAGGTCTGGCCAGCATGCCATGCCATACCACCGCAAGGTCGGCTTCAAAGTCTAGAACTGGCATGCCACCGCAATGGGGAGAGCGAGAACCGCAAGTAGATGCAACTTAAAAGTCCAGGACCAGCATGCCACGGCAATGAGGAGGAGAGTACATCAAAATCCCAAGGAAATACAGTTCAAAATCTGTCTGCCTGCCCCCATGCCGCAACAACAACAGCCAACAGATGTATGTAACACATAGTAACCGGTAACCAAACCACACCCGTAAGCCACAGTGAGAAGAAGAGAAGAGGAGGAGATTAAAGTCCGTAGTACGTATGTATCCATCTATTCCATTCCCACTAGACCAACCGACCGACCGACCGACCGACCGCCTCTCCGCATGACAATGACAATGACAATGACAATGACAATGACAATATCCGAGTTCCCCCTTACAAACAAACACCCACACACGCAACACAACACAACACACACATTGACGGCACGCCATCAACGGCACCTCCTCGAATACTCTCAAGCAAGCAAGCAAACAGGCTATTACACCAGCCGCACGCAGCGCAGCGCAGCGCAATGCATTATCTCCCAATCTCCCATCTTCCCCGCCTCTCCTCCCCCATCCCACCCATCCATCCATCCACCCAAATATACAAACAGGTAAGCTCGAAGAGTGAGGTGAGGGCCTACGGACTAGCCCACCCCCCGGCAACATCAACCCACTCGGCCAGACAGCTCCCGTCCTTGCCCTCGACATCAACAATGTCGGTGTCGCAGCGGCAGCGGCAGCCGACGCCGTTCTCCTTGGGCGCGTCGTACTCCTCCCAGTACTGGTCCTCCTCCTGGCGCTTGCGCTCGTCGAGCGTCGTCTTCTCGAGCCACGGTTGGCGGGGCAGCTGGCGCGCGGGCGCGTTGGCCGGGCAGTGCTGGATGGTCGTGTGGCGGTAGCCAAAGTCGCGGAAGTAGTGGATGTCGCGGGGCGCGAGGAGGGCGCCGGCCGCGAGGGAGTGGATGGGGGCGTCGCCCCACTGGCAAACTCGTTAGCATCGAAAGGTGGGAATTGGGGAAATCTTTTGTTAAAGAACAAAAAGAGAGAGACGTACCCGCTCCATCCAAAACCCGCCGCTGCGGTCCATCATCTGGAAGAAATCCTCGTACTCCTTGCTCCGGAAAAAGTCGAGCCGGGCAATCTCAAAGTTGGACCAGAAGTGGCACATGTTGTACTTTTCGCCCTCCATGCCCTCCGGGTCGACGTCGGGCAGGCGCGCCGGCTCGCTGCGTAGCACCTCCTCGGGCAGCTTCTCCTTTTCCTTCTTCTCGGGCTGCGGCTCGACAAACATCTCCCAGAGGCCCTGCGACTTGATGTTGTTGAGGCGCTTGTAGGCGGCGGCGTAGCGGAAGATGTTGGGGACCGTCTCGCGCAGCTCCTTGACGGCGATGGTGAAGCCGTACGTCTTGTTGTGCTCGATCATCTGGAGGAACGGGTCGCTGGAGGGGTCAGCAACATTCCTGATCTAGGGGCAAGCGAAGTCATACTAGGTAATGTCGCAGAAGTACTTGATCTCGGGCTCCAGACGCCAGTACCACTCGTATTTTGCCAGGAGCGGGTGCTTGTAGAAGAAGCTGTGCACGTCAGTATTGTTGATTTCAACACAGCAGAACTTGGAGGCATACCCCGAGTAGAAGCGGCACATGAAGTGGTAGCTTTCCATGCCGCCGTACATGATGGCGTTGTCGCCCTGCTTGTTGACGCCCTCCTTGGCGACCTTGGGGTCGATCCAGTCGGGGTACCCCCACATGTCCGGGCCCACCTTGCCGAACTCGACGGTGGCGGACGTGTAGTTCTTGACCGTGTCCATAAAGGTCTGGTTGAAGTCGCCGTCGTTGAGGAAGACGTAGGGGTAGTTGTACCAGCGGTTGAAGTGGCGCTCGATCGACTTCATCGACTGGATGACGCCGTCGAGCTCCTTGTTGCGGGCCAGCACGACGAAGGCGGCGTTGGCGCGCGGCTTGCTGGTGTCGGGCTCGAGGCAGCCCGTGACAAACACCTTGTCGTGCTTTTCGCTAATTTTTCTGCAGGGTCCTCTCGTCAGCGGGAGTGCAGCGCAGGGCAGCGCAGGGCCACGTGGGAAAGACGCACCTTATCGCGGGCGGCGCGCCGGCGGGCATTAGTATCCTCCCCGACGAGCTGGGGTGCCGGACAAACAGCATCAGGATAAGGATGACGACGATGCAGGGAAAGAGAATGACGACGCCCAGCGGCACCGAGATGGCCGAGTTGCCTCGCAGCCTCAGCGGGCGGCGGAGGTAGGCGAGGCGCGACGCGAGGGTCCTTCGCGGGCGCAGCTTGTCCTTTTCGTCTGCGAGGGGGAGAGGAGGGCCCCTCGCCGGGATGAATCTCCCGGCTCGGCGGAGGAGATCCATCGTGATGGATTCCGGCGGAGAGCCAGGCGGGCGCGGCTTGTCTAGTCGGCCAGTGCAGGTTTGATGCCAATGTTATCGATGCAGAAGAAAATCATCCGCTGTCGCCGTGTCGCTCGTTTCGCTCGTCGATGAGAAAGGAAAGGCCGTCAGCAAAATAGCGATTCCGTCGAAAGCAATTGGCCGCGAGGCATCGACGCGGGCAGCGAGCGGCAGGGAAAGAAGCGTCTCCCTCGGGTCCAGGACAGAACTGCAGATGGCTCTGCTGTCGCTGGGACCTTCCGTTATTATGTATGCAAAGTACGCGTCTGCCGGAGCAGGTTGATGAAGGCACACGGGGCGAGGCTCGACTCGACTCGACGTGTCAGGCAGGGACCAAGCCAGGGCGACTCGGGGCGGGCGACATGGACCGTGGCGTGGCGGGTTTGGCGTTTGGCGATGCGAGGCGAGAAGGTGAAAAGTGCAGACAGAGTCCAGACTGCAGACTGCAACCCAAATTTGCCGGATCCAGCCAATGCGTTTCGCTGCTCCAGGAGAAATCCAAGATTGGCGCCAGAGATTATGCCACCTAAAGCGGTACGTAGATTTCTCTTGGCGCCCCCCTGGGCTGGGCCAGACCGTCTCGGCATGATTGGCGGCTTGCGGGGGTTGGCTGCCAACTGGCTACCAACTGACACCCAGCTGGAGGCGGTGCTGCTGCCTTGATTTTCGCGGCTCCTTCCTGCTGCAGCGCTGCCCGCAGCGACGATCCATCATCCGTCAATCCATCCCTCTCGTGTTTTGTTTGGGAATGCAGCAACCGACGCAGGGAAAAAAGCATGGTCAAAATCTAAAAATACCCTTGGTGCAGCCGCCGATTGGCAATGATTCCCGGCCGACTTGCCGCCCCCAACAAAGCCAACCCGCGCAAGCCACTGCCACCACTTGAGCCTCATCGACAAAGGCGGTTTCCGGTTTCCTGCGTCCCGTTCCGTCTCAATGGCTGTTGCCAGTGGTCGTGGCAAGCATGCGTCGGGGATAAGGACCCGGCCCGGCTGTTCTAGGCACAAGGCGTGGTGGCAGAGTGGTCTAATGCGCAAGACTAGAAATCTTGTTCCTTCGGGAGCGTCTGTTCGAATCAGGCCCACGTCGAATGTCGAGTTTCTCTTTTGGTGTTCTCTGCTTTTTGTTCCCCCCTTTCCACCACTTTTCCAACCCTATTCACTTCCCATGAGCCTCTGCCAGGTCTCTAGAGCTCATCTCACTGTCTTGTACATCTCTTTTATGAAAAACTACAGCTCTACGACTCCAGCCTGCCCGGGACATGTACCCGTCAGGGCGTCTTCTTTCAGGGGCTGGCCAAGATATCATCAAATGCATCACGCCCAGTTCTCTATTATCCTCCTGCCTCGGGTTTACTGTGGTCATTCCCACCATGTTCATCAGCTCAGGGTCAGAGATGGAAAACGGGTTCCAGCAGCCCATGAAGGAAGACATCATCAAAGGCAACGCCGGTTCAATGAGCCGCTGCAGACCGCACAATTGCCGGCAGGCGGCGTATACTGTATATGCCGTGCCATCGCGGGGTCCAAGTCACGGGCCGGCATGTCAGTGTCTCGGCTCATCTGCCATTAATATGCATCCTCACCCCCAATATCGACACAACATGATCGACGCAAACACAATCCGCCTTTTGCGTGACCCTGTCTCTGGCCATTGGTCATAGTCCCCTGTCTTGAAACCCATAGAGTGCTGCGGAACACGGAATGCCCACCATTGGCTCTGTGTCTAGTCTTCAATATCACGAAGCTCAGAAGCTGACGTTGCAGCACTTGCGGCAGATGGATCGGACTTGGTAGCATCGCTACGTTGAGGGCCTTGTCGGGCGCAGCTCTCGCCTGCTCCCTGGGCACCCCTAAGAACCTCAAATCATCACCAGCCACGTCCCTGACATGCGAGGAATACAGAGCGTAGCGAGCTTGTCCCTGCTTATCGGAGCCTGGGCAGGGCCTGTTGCGAAGAAATGGGAGTCCAACGCGTACGAGGATATTCCGAGCAAGACTCCCCAGAGCTTGTCTTTTAACTGAGCCTCTAGTGCCCGCAACCCGGCCTACCCCCTCGATGTGGTCGACAAGCTCGAGGAGTCGATCATGCCCATTGTCGAGGCCTGGATGGCCAAGCGGGCGGGCAAGTCCAACAACTGCACGCTCGAGAATGCCGCCGTCCGGAGGGAGTGGTAAGACAACAACTCCACACATATAACACCCCCCAGCCACACACTGACAAGAACCAGGAGCGACCTCTCGGTCGACGAGCGCAAGGAATACATCCGCGCCGTCCTCTGCCTGCAGTCCAAGCCGGCCAAGGCGCCCAAGGACACGGTCCCCGGCGCCCTGAGCCGCTTCGACGACTTTGTCGCGACGCACATGACCATGGCCGGCACGCTGCACAGCCCGACCAACCTGTTTGCCGCCCACCGGTATTTCATCCACGTCTACGAGAAGGCCCTACGCGAGGAGTGCGGGTACAAGGGGTACCAGCCGGTATACTTTTCTTCTCAGCCAACTTGAAGGGGGACTCTGCTGACCGTCCCAGTACATGAACTACGACCGCTACGCCGACGACCCCATCCACTCGCCCATGTTTGACGGCAGCGACTCCAGCATGGGCGGCAACGGCGCCCCGAGCGAGTACCCGGGCATTTCCCAGCCGTTCCCCCAGCCGTACAGCATGATGCCGTCGGCGGGCGGAGGCGGGTGTGTCACGCAGGGCCCGTTCAAGGAGTCAGTCCTCTCTTCCTCTCTCTCCTCGACTCCACCCAGTACCACTGACAAGAGGCATGTACGACGATAGCATGGTCGTCTCGCTCGGCCCCAAGTCCACCATCGTGCGCAACATCCCCGCCAACCCGCGCGCCGACGGCCTGGGCTCCAACCCGCGCTGCCTGCGCCGCGACGTCAACCGGCACTCGGCCGCCGGCGCGCGCGCCAACTACACGTACAGCACCATCGTCGACAACAAGGACATCGACGCCTTCTACAACCGCTACCTGGGCCAGCCGCAGCTCAAGGGCGACACCCACCCGTGGGGCATCCACAACGCGGGGCACTACATTATCGGGGGTGACCCGGGCGGTGTAACTAACCAACCCTCCCCTCATCCCCAACCCTGGACCGTGAGGGGCTGCCTGACTGACTGTAACGCATGACAGGACTTCTACTGCTCCCCCGGCGACCCGGCCTTCTACTTCCACCACGGCATGCTCGACCGCGTCTGGTGGATCTGGCAGATGCAGGACCCCGACGCCCGCGTCCACGCCGTCCCCGGCCAGGCGGCGATGCCCATGCCGAGCCATGGCAGCGGCGGCGGCGGGATGGGCATGAAAGAGAAGCGGGCTGATATCCACGACGCGGTTGTTGACCTGGGCTGGACGGCGCCGCCTGTCAAGCTGATGGATTTGAATGAGCAGTTGGGGGGGTTGGGCGGGGAGTTGTGTTATATTTATGTTTAGGGTGGTGGTTTCAGGGCAAAGGGTTCGGGGTTGGGCGGTTCAGTTTGAATGTGTGGAGGGAGAACCTAAGGAGTTGTTCATCTTGTGAAATGTTTACAGTTTATGGGCTGTAGTTCCGTCACTTATTCTATACATATATGTTGTTAACTGTGAAAATTACTTATAATTCGTTAAACTGCTGATTGAAAGCTGAATTTATGAATGACTACCTTACCTGCAGGTATCAAGTATGAACAGAAACAGATCTAATGCCGACTCCTAACGCCCCAACTTACCTACCCTTGGTTCAACATTTACTTCCCACACCCCATTACCTTTCCTTACTTCTGACCTCTTCACGCAACCCACCGCCCTCCCAAGGGCCCCCACATCCAGACCATGGCGTTGTGAGCAAGAGTCCCGACGATATCTAACAAAATTCTCTGTAGTCTTCCCCGGGCCTCATTACTGCGCTCGGCACCCGCCAAGACGATCTTGCGCAGCGTCACCCACAGCTTGCTGGAGGTGATGGCGGTTTTGACGGTGCGGATGCGGTTAGCCTTGTTGGGTATGAAATGGATGACGGTGACGAGTAAGGAGACGGGATAGGGAGAGATGGGGAGGTTAAGGACCGACGTGGCAGAAAAGGGGATCAAGGCAAGCCACCCTTTGATGGTCGTGGTGAGAATCGCCAGTGTCGACTCAAACCAGGCTAGACCCTGCTGCCATGCGCTTGCGAGGCCAGACCACACTTTGATAGCCGTGATGAAGACCACCAGAGACGACTGAAACCAGCTGAGACTCTGCTGCCATTTGCCCATGAGGGCAAGCAGCCACACTTTGATGGCCGCGAGAACTTCTGGAGCCGACTTGACCCAGTTTAGGCATTGCTGCCATGTGCTTGTGAAGGCAACCCACACTTTGATGGCCGTGGAGGGGACAAGCAGTATCGACTTGAACCAGGTCAGGCCTTGCTGCCATGTGCCTAGGAGGAGGGCAAGCGACCCTTTGAAGGCCGCGTAAAAAACTTTTGGAGTTGACGTGACCCAGTTCAGGCATTGCCGCCATGTGGTCAAGAGGGCCGTCGGCCAAGCCCAAAACCCTCCTCCCGGTGTGCTTTCCGCCGGTGCCGATGCCGTCTCTTTCGATCCCCAAAATTTGCCCTCGAACGAGAGATTCGAGCCCATCCGAGCGCGGATAACCCCCTTGGCCGCCTGCAGCCTGTCGACGGCCAGCTCGCCCCAGCACAGCTTCGGGACGCCGTACCAGTCGGGCACGTCGTTGTCGCGGTGGTAGACGCAGCGCTGCAGCGGGTCCGTCAGGGTCTCGTACGCGCCGCGGTAGGCCGTTAGCTGCGAGACGTCGGCGACGGTGCCGAGCTGGATGCCGGTCTGGGTTTTGTGGACGAGGTCGTTGTAAGCGTGGGTGATCTGTGTGGTTGAGGATGTGGTCGTGACGCCGAGGAGGCTGTAGGGGGTGTGACTTGTCTCTTGAAGGTATGGGCCCATGGGGTTTGTTATAGAGGTTAGGATGGCGAGCGAGGTGAGGATGCCCAGGAGCCATTCGATGCGTGGTTTTGGTGCAGCCTGTACGCAGTGTGCCCCGGCCACCACGAGGTAGTCTGCGAGTTGGGGTTGGAAAACTGATGTCAGCAGGAAGACTGCTTCTAGCGCTGTGTCAAGCATGGTAGCTGATGGTGTTGAGCTTCCTGGGTGTGTGATTGTTTGCAGTGTCGAGTGTGTTCGCTGGATTTGAAGATGTTGACAGTGTTCCACAGCAGTTGTGGTAAGAACTGAGAAGAGATGATCATGATTGATTTGCCATGTTTTGCGGCATGTGCTGTATTATATGAATCCGTCATATTCCTTCCTACAAAGGGATTGTTCCACTGAGGCCTTGTTTCAACGCCGAAAGTCTGGGTGTCCTCTTTGTTGTCGATATTGAAAAACCAAGAGCTTTGTTTTACACAATGAGCTGCTTTCCCTGAGACAATGGGCATTCAGGGGTTTGCAACTTCCAGAATTCTCTTTGGTTCCGCCTTCTTCGACTGCGTCATTGAGTGTAAAGTTTTCTTCAAACTGAAATCTTCATTCCTGAACCACATCAACATATCATGATAATTCCTATCAAGACGACATGTATTACGCAGAATGCCATCCGAACGCCAACATAACTCACCGGCCTATGCATACAGATGAACCTCCCAAAATGCACAACAAAATAAGAACAAAAACAGCAGCCACAGAGTCCCCACGTGCAATCAAGGCATCGGCACGCCCCCAACACCCACCCACTCCCCCGTCTCACCATCCAACCTCACCTCCACCACCTGGCCCCCCTTCTGGAAAAAACACCTCGCCTCGCCGCCCGACACCGCCTCCAGCAGCACCGCCGCCTTGGCAGCATTATACGACGAAGTAGCCATATTCAGACACGCGATATCCGTGTCCTTGTCCGCGCCCTTGAGCGCGTCGGGCTGCGCCGGCGTGTTCCACGCGGCCGAAGCCCCCGTGGTCGTCGACAGCACGTTGATGTTTGCGTCGGCGTCGAGGTAGAGCACGTACGTGTCGACGCGCTGCAGGTCGTCGTCCTTGCGCGCGACCGAGAAGGCCGCGATGGGCGCTAGCTTGGGGAAGGTGACGTCCGGGAGGGTGGTGGGCCAGGGGTTGTGGAAGGTGGCCGGGCGCTTGGGGGAGTCGAGGTCTGGGATGGAGACGGCGAGTTTGGCGTCGAGGGTTTGGTAGAAGATGGCGTAGCCGGCTTTCTGGGCGATCATGGTGTAGTTGGTGGACGTGGGCGCCATGGCCAGGCGGGTGGTGGCCAGGGCCGTGATGTTGATCGGGTTGGCGTCCCAGTCGAGGCCGTTGGGCTCCCAGCGGCCGCCGATGCGGTTGCGCAGGTGGTAGAGCTTGCCTGCCGGGTCTTGGTAGACGGTCCACGGCCAGTAGGCCGTCAGGCTGCTGCCGAGGCCCGTGAAGAGCGTCTGCTTGTTGACGTCGTCATCGGTGGTGTTGGGTTTCTTTTGCTCGTTGAAGTTGACGCCGAGCAGGCGCGTCTTGAAGCCCGAGTAGAAGAGCTCGATTTGGGGCTGCGAGGGTGTAAGCGGGAGGAGCACGAGCGCAATAGTCTCGCACGACTGACCTGATAGTCGTCGCCCCAGAGAATGGTGGACGCCCCCAGGGGCGTGCCGGCCGTGGCATACGCGTTGAAGCTGACGGGCGACGCCCAGCACGTCGAGTCGTTGCCCGGCGAGCGAAGGCTGGTGTCGCACCGCGAAAACCGCAGCCCATCCTCGGGGTCTTGGAAGAAGAGGTACGTCTCGGCGCTGCCATCGGGCTTTCTCCAGCCCGCCACGCTCAGGCCCGAGCCCTGCCGGATCGACTGCGGCCGTGCCGTGGTGTTGGACCCTGTGTTGCTTGCGTCCCCTGCGTCCCCTGAGTTCCCAGAGTTCCCAGAGTTCCCGGCGTCTCCCGAGTCGCCCGAGCCCCTCGAGCTCTCGCCGGTTTGTGATGCGGACGATTCCCCCGACGAGCTCGCCGCTCTGCTCCCCAGGACGCCCCCCAAGACGGCGGCGAGGATAACAACGACGGCAACGACTCCGCCGACTATCAGCCACAACCGCTTCTTTCGCCCTCCATGGTCTGGCGTTCCTGGCGCGGCCGGTACAAGGAGCGGATCCGACACGGGCGATTTGTAGTGCTCCGGGTACGAGGCGTACGCGGATGCGGCAGCCTCCTTGCTGCTGTGGTCGGGCCGGACTTCGGGGAGTGTCTGGCTGTGTCGGTCGACGACCGCCTCGAGGCCCGGATGGCTCACTACTTCTAGCCCGGGCTGCTCCGACGCACCATGCAAACCGTAGCGCAAATCCATGGCCTGTTGAGAAGGCGGCGGTGGCCGCGGCGGAGGAGACGCTGATCTGTCTCACGGTGGCATGCTCCTCGAGAGTTGAGTTGTTTTGCAAAGATCCAGGAACACAAGCGAGCGAGGAGGCCCTGGGGGCCACGATCCAAAGCCATGTAGATCTCGCGGCGCAGGAACCGTGCAGGAACGGGCTTGGCGGACCACTTCTCCACCGACAGAGTTACAACGGCCCGATGAAGCGCCAATGAGGGTCTGGAAGCCAGCCGTGCCGACAGGGGGTGAATCCTAATGGGGTCGGAGACGGCCCGCAGCCGGCTCGGTTTGCCGCAGTGGCGCCCATGAGTGGCATGGTGTTCTCGGCTGAGCAATCAGCTCCTCTTCTTTGCGCAGCGCTTGTCGGGAAGAGGGGTCAAGAGGCGCTCGCTGCTCCGCCGTCCGGCCTCCGTCGCCATATTCAAGACAAGAGGCCAGAGCCACGTTATGGCACAGATGTGGCCGGGCTGATGAGCCTCGGATGGAACCGAGCCTGGTTCATACATTTAAGGGTTATACTTGGTAGATTGTGGTGATATACATAGTAGTCACAATCCAACAAAGGGGCACACTTTCTCCCCAATGGTATGGGGTCAACTTGAAGCCAATCAGCCAATGTAGCCCCTGGTCGTATGCTTCAGGGGCCCTCATTTCAATTGGACCTGGTTTCTGGTCAAAGGCTCGCCATAAGTCGAGAGCCCCCTTTAAATTCTTCCCGTCGTGCCCGTTGCGTGCGACAGGAGGGAGAGAAATACTTGGCCCCTTTGGTGTCTACTCTGCCGACTCGGAGTAGGCCCGCGCGTGTCGTGACGTGGAAAACAAGGACCCTGGAGACAAATGGCTGATCAGTTCAGGCCATGGGTATCCCGTGGAAGAGCACATGAGGCTGCGGGCCATGGCCGGAGGGGGTAGATGTGAGATGTCGTAGTTAGCCGTGAGAGGCACCCGGGTTCCGTGTTCGGTTCCTATGATGATGACATACGCGTCAGCCCATTGAATACATGATTCCCAGGGTCTTCACGCTGCATCTGTCAATATGCGCGGCAACGTTGCGTGGCAGATACGAGGTCGCACGGTACTGCTCAGCTCTTTAGCCGCCGGAGAGCGTGTACCGCAGCGGTGATCTTGACCCGTGTATCTGGCTATTCACGCCAACTTGAAAGGCTGAAAGATGGGATTATTTAATTTTCAGACGGGCCAGAACAGCTTAGTACCTGACGACAACCTGGGTAGCTTTCGCCAGTATCACAACCAACCCCCCAAATCCCGCCCCAACAACAACTTAAGAGAGAACACCCACCCCCACCATGCTCAACCCCCTTTCCCTCCCCGTCATGGGCCTCCTCCTCCCCCTCCTTCTCCTCCCTCTCACAACCACGGCCCTCACCCTCCCCGTCAACACCACCCTCCTCCACCCCTGGCAAATCACCCGCCTCTCAACGCACTCCCCCTCAGGCCGCCCCGGCACGCACCCCTACTCGCGCCTCTCCTTCGCCATCGCCGACCCCAACACGATCGTGCTAAGTGGCCCCACCCCCGGCAGTTCTGGCAACGACGTCGGCTTCCCGCCGAGCGCGGCCAACTGCACCGTGTGGTGGATGACGCACGGCGAGGACCCGCGCGAGGGCGGGTGGGAGAATACCTGCGAGGAGAATTTGGCGGAGGGGATGCGGGGGAAGTGGAGTTTTAGGGTGGTAGAGGGGAGCGGGGAGGCTGGGAGGGGGGTGACGACGGATTTTGGGTTGAGTGTGACGCTTGAGGAGGCGGTTGTGTTGGGTACTGGGGGGGTTGTGAGCCTCAAGTTTGAGGGGGAGGCGGCGTTCAAGGTCGGGGCTGGGGAGGAGGGCAACATGGGGGGGTCGTGCGGCGGGAGTGGGGTGTGTAACTGGGGGTTGAAGCAGGAGAGCGTGCCGGTGCTGGTGAAGCAGACGTTGGTGGGGATGGAGTGTGTGACTGGGACGTGTGAGGAGGAGTGAGGGTGTGGGTGGAAAGGAAGGGCAAGGTAGCGGATACTTGAAGAGGGAGGGAGTGTAGACCGGAGTCAGGACGACATATGGGCCGAGAACCTCTCGAGGTGGAAAGAGAGTTGGTGTAGGAACTACCACCTGTAGATTAGAGTTGTATGACAAGTTTCCCCAGGACTCGAATCGCGAGGCTCTGCAGCTTGTATTGTACATGCCACGCCCTTTCATCGATGGCACCCCACTTCTCCCGAGCGGGGAATTCCTGTGACTCAAAGACGATGTCAAGCTGCCTTGCAAGCATCCTCACGCAACTTGAACTTGCCTCTTCACTCACCCTGTTCACCCACCGTATCTGGTCCTCAGGGATCAAACTGAAGCGCCGCAACGCTCGTTCCGACTCCAAGTACCCCGAGATATCGTGGCAATGGCGGGCTCCGAGTCCCTCAAGCTCGACTTCGTCACGCTCGACGTCTTCACCGACAAGCGCTTCTTGGGCAACCCCGTGGCAGTGGTCTTTATCCCGGCCGCCCTCCGCGGCCGGGTCACGCAGGAGACCAAGCAGCGCATCGCGCGCGAGTTCAACCTGTCGGAAACAGTGTTCCTGCACACACTCGACGGCGAGCCCAACACGGCCGTCACCACGCGGGAGATGGACATCTTCACCACCGAGGAAGAGCTGCCCTTCGCGGGCCACCCGACCATCGGCACCGCGCACCTGGTGCTGCACCACCTCGGCTGGCGGCACGTCGACACGCTGCAGACCAAGGCAGGGCCGATCCGGGTCGAGGCGATCCAGGGCCAGGGCCAGAGCAAAGGAGACGGCAGCGTCCGGGCAGCGATCCCGCACGCCGTGCACGTCCACCAGCAGACGCTGGGCGGCGTCTTCGCCAACAACTCGGCAGCAGCAGACGCCATCAAGCACGGCCTGTCGTCCGACGCCGACATCCGCGCGGCCGAGCTGGCGGCCCCCGTGGTGAGCATCGTCCGGGGCATGACCTTTTTGCTGGTCCGCCTGCCGAGCCTGGAGCACCTCGCGCGCGCGGCGCCGGTGAACCGCATGGACTTTGGCAGGATCCCGGGTCTGCTCGACCGGGGGGAGTGGCACGGGGGGTTTGTGGCGCGGTACTATTACGTCCTGCTGGGGGAGGAGGAAGCGGCGGCAGCGGGCGGCGGTGGTCGGGGCGACTTCTTCAAGATGCGGACGAGGATGGTCGAGCTGGGGTTCGAGGACCCTGCTACGGGCAGCGCGGCGTGTACGCTGGCGAGTTATCTGGCTGTTAGTAGTGGGGGGGCGGAGAAGGGGGCGCACTTTGCCATCACGCAGGGCGTCGAGATGGGGCGGCCGAGTGAGATTGCTGTGGATGTGGTTGCGGCGAGGGAGGGGGAGTCGGGAGAGGCGAAGATCAGGGAGCTGTATCTGGGCGGGACGGCGGTTGCCGTAATGAACGGGAGCATATCGGTGTGATCAAGGGGGTTCCGGGGGCTCTCCGCTGTAATTCTCTGGTTATTTATTTTTTTTATTTTTTTTTAATTCTTTTTATGGATATGTTGAATGAGAACTCGTCAAAAGTAAGGGTTCGAGGCAGGGGCAGAACGGAGACCATGGCGGGCAAAGGCTGAGATCCATGTCCCAGATTCGACCCGAGACTTGCGCAAAGAACCAAAGGCGATGGTGAGAGCAAGGGACGAACTGTAGGAAGGGGCAGAAAAGAAGAAGCTCAAGCAAAATGGATGGATCCAGCCAAGATTCGGGATACCTGGATGGCCCTAGAATTTACGTCGTTGCTTCCCGAGAATCTGCGAACTCGGAAAGGCTTCGTTTGTGCGAGTCGAGGTTTTGGTTCTTTACATTGGATGGGATTGGGAGCAAGTTCCAGGCTCTGCGTTGAGAGATGGCCGAGGCGGGAAATGATTGGCTGTTCGCCAGGTGGACCAGCAGAGCTGGCTCGTGCCCGTTTAAACTGACCCGCGGCAGGCTGCCAGCCGCCAAAAAGTTGGGGACGGAGCTTGGAAGTCGCATCAACAGACCCGAATCGACCCCAGAGCAACCGCACCAGACATCAAGATGTTGTGCGCACGTACGTCTTCTTGGCCCAATGCGGAGCACCCGAGATGCTGACAATGGCGCAGTTTCAGGCGAGGTCCCCGAGGAGCCCGTGGTGTCGAGGAAGACAGGTCCGTCGCATCGCCCGTCGCAGTGCAAGCACTCCAAGCACCGCCGTACACGTCCCTAACATTCATCCCCCAGGCACCGTGTTCGAGAAGCGCCTGATCCTCAAGTACATCGAAGAGAACGGGAAGGAACCCGGCACCGACGAAGAACTCGACCCCGAAGACCTTCTGCACGTCAAGACGAGTCGCGTGGTCCGGCCGCGGCCACCAAACTTTACGTCGCTACCCTCGTTGCTCAAGGCCTTTCAGGACGAGTGGGACGCGCTGGTGCTCGAGACATACAACACCCGGGAGCAGCTGGCCCGGACGAGGGAGGAACTGGCGACGGCCCTCTACCAGCACGACGCAGCCGTGCGTGTCATTGCGCGCCTGACGAAGGAGCGCGACGAGGCACGCGATGCCCTGTCCAAGGTCACTGTTGCGCCGGCGTCGGTCGGGGCGGCAAACGGCGACGCCATGGCCGTCGACAACGAGAGCCTCCCGGACAACCTGGTGGAGCACGTGCACGAGCTGCAACAACAGTATGTCCTCTGGGTTGAGATGCTGCTTAAGGAACCCACGCTGACGCGCCGCAGATTAACCAAGGGCCGCAAGAAGCGCCCCGTCCCGCAAGGCTGGGCGAACTCCGACGAGGTTGCCGGCCTGCAGCAAGTGGCCTACACCGACCTGACCGTGTCGCAAGCATCGTCCCTCGACACCGAGTCCGAGTACGCGGCGATCGGCGGGCTGGACGGCAAGCTTGACATCTACTCGATCCAGGCAAACACGGTGGAGCGATCTCTCGACGTGGGCGAGCCGGTGACGGCCACGGCCTGGACCGGCAGCAAGGTCATCCTGGCGACATCCAAGGGGTCCGTCAAGGTGTTTGACAGCGGCAGCGAGACGGCGTCGTTCCAGGTGCACGCGGGCGCCGTGACGGGCCTCTCGGTACACCCGGGCGGCCGCCTGCTCGCCTCGGTCGGCGTCGACAAGAGCTTTGTCTTTTACGACCTCGAGACGCTGCAACACGTGTCGCGGGGCTACACTGATGCCGGCATGTCTCCACTTCCCCATCCCAGTCTTACCGTTGCTGACCTTTTCCAGCCCTCACCGCGTGCGCATTCCACCCCGACGGCATGCTCTTTGGCGCCGGCACCCAGACGGGGGACATCAAGATCTTCAAGACGGACACGGGCGAGCAGGCCGAGAGCTTCAGCCTCGGGTCGGCGGTGCAGACGCTCGTCTTCTCGGAGAACGGCTTCTGGTTCGCGGCGGCGGGCAAGGGCCAGTCGACGACGGCCATCTTCGACCTGCGCAAGTCGGGCGCCGCGGCCCTGGTCAAGGAGCTGCAGACGGGCGACGCGCAGGGGCTGGCGTGGGACTACACGGGCCAGTACCTGGCCACGGCGGGCGCGACGGGGGTCACGGTGCAGATGTACCTCAAGAGCGCCAAGGCGTGGTCCGAGCCGCTGCGCACCAGCACGCCCGCGACCGCCGTCCGGTGGGGCGCCGAGGCCAAGTCGCTTGTGGTTGTGAGCAAGGAGGGCGTGGTGTCGGTGCTGGGGGTCAAGGAGTGATGATGATGGGGAAGGAAACCTGGAACGGGGAGAGGGGGGGAAGGCCTGTATCATATGTAGATGTGTTTTTGTGCTGGCGCCTGAAAATGTGATACCTGCATTGGAAGAAGACACTACGGAATGCGGGTTGCTGTGCGGACCCGAGGTTGTTGAGTCGAGATGCTGCTTTCGCTTTTCCCAGGCAAAAAAAAGCAGTAACTAAAAAAACGCCTTCAGCAGCTGTGCACAGGTGGCAAAGCACACCCGGGCTTTGTAATCTGCTGGCAGCCGCCGAGGCGGGCGTTTAAAGCGGGTCCTTATCGGGGTGTTTGGGTCTTTGGGAACTTTTGGCGGCAGCTGGAAGCGGCGAATCCCGCACCACCGAACGTCCGAGGCCACAGCGCCCACTGGAACTTTGGAACCTCGACTTCCCTCGACTCGCCCTGCAAACAAACCTACCACAGAGTCGCTCCCTCAGCTGCATCGGGCACCCGACAACCCCCGTCTGCACTGCAGCCTCTTGAGAATACCCCGAAACACCAAGCGCTTCGGCCGCGTCTTAACTATCGCCCCGCGCCTTTTTCGAGTCGCTCGAGCCGACGCAGGTCATTCGACTTTCCAGTGGCCCATTCAACCCCACGCAACCCCCGGCGAACGACGCTCCAAAACAAAAACACGGGCAGCAACCCCACAAGGTCCCTGACCCAAGGCACCACGCTCGTCGTCAGCACCACACGAGCAGGGGTCGACTGTTGCCTTCTGTCCGCCGACAACACACCGCAACTCTTCCCTCCAAAAATCAACACGGGCTGTGGAATGCGCCCCCGTACCCCACGGCATTAAGCAAACATTGCACCCACGGCGGAGAGGGGCCAAGATGGACTACCACAACCCCATCGACCTGGAAGGTGTGCCTTCCGATGCGTTCGACAGCGAAGACCTCGACTTCGACCAGTTCCAGGCTGGTAGCGACTACTCGAGCTGGCCTGCCGAGTCCTCACCCGGCCCCGCCGAGGCCCACGAAGACGAAGGGATGGAGTACCCGGACCCGGAGATCGACGACGCTTACGGGCACCAAGAGGGAGAGGAAATCTACGAGGATGAAGAGGAAGAAGAAGACGAAGACGAGGACCAAGACGTCGACGACGAACACAGCGAGCACGAGGCAGAGGACGAGGACGAGAATGCGTTCGAGTATGTGCTGGACGACGACGAGGAACTGGAAGCAGCCGGGTTCGCAGGCCAAGGAGAGGGCGGCTGGGATTCCGAGGCAGATCTGGAAGAGGGAATGTCGGACCACCAGCCTTCTCCCGCCCCCCATTTTGTGGACCTTTTGGCCGACTACCGCGCTCACCAAGACGACGACGACGATGATGCACTTTTTGTCGACCAAGGCGCCTTCCTCCCGCCTCTTGAAGACCTTCTTTCCAGCGTCAGGCGCAACCACGAACGTGCGCTTGATTTAGTTTCCGAGTTGCATTCCGAGGTCCGCAATCTTGGCCAGGAAAGGCCTTCCTTCGGCCGAGGATCAGCAGGGCCGTCACGGGAGAACCATCGCCAGAACCACCGCCACCACCCGTATGGCATGCCGCAGGATTTCGGCCGGGAGCGTGCCAGGATGGGCGATTACCGAAACAGCGGCCGCTTGCGCGATGAACTGGTCGAGGGGGAAATGCAGCCGCCCCGGGCGGGAATGCGCCGCAATCGACCCTCTCCTCGCGCGGAGCCCGAAGTCATCGACTTGACGGGGGAGCCCGATTCACCTGAAATGCCCCGGGCTATTGTTCCTCCCCGGGCGCGCGCGCCAAACGCGCCCCAGGCTCAGATTCCGGGAAGGAACCCGCGCCGCCAGATGTCGCTGAACCAGCGCACGCCCTCTCTTTCACGCAGCGATGGCAGCCTTCTCGGAAACCAGACGAATGTCATCGACCTCACTCTCGATGACTCTCCAGCTCCACCCCCGCTGCCTCAACAACTTCCCCGTCGCAACAATCCCGACAACTCTCCCCACCACCGCCAAAATCGCCACCATCGCCGCCGTCATTCTGCCCGCATTCAGCCCATCGACGTCGATCGCCACGAAGGATTTGGCGCTGCGTTTGCCGGCTTATTCAGGAGCAGACTCGGCTTAATCCAGCGCCTTGGCTTTGGCCGCGCGCACGACGTCGAGGTCCAGTTCATTGGCGGTCGCGGCCTCAACATGGACAACCCGCTCGCGGGGAACATCCCCAACCTCGACTACCGCGTCAACGGCAACAACGCCGGCGGCCCGCCCAAGCCCGACCATGTCCCGCCGCCTCCGGCCCGCGAGGGCTTCACTCGCGACACCGGCAATGCCGAGGATGTGGTGATCTGCCCCAGCTGCAGCCAGGAACTCAAGTACGACCCCGACGGCCCGAATGACGACGCCATGCCGCCCCGCCCGGTCAAGAAGCCCCGGACCAGGAAGGACCAAGCAGAGCACTACTTTTGGGCCCTCAAGGACTGCGGTCATGTGAGTTTTACTGGGTTTCTCTTCATCGCTTGTACCTTTGCTCACTTGTCTCTCTTCCTACAAAGGTCTACTGCAAGGACTGCTACGAGAACCGCAAGGTCGGCGCCAAGAGCCCCATGGCGCACTTCCGGCGCGACCCTGAGAATAACCGCAAGAACCTCTGCGCCGTGGAGGGCTGCCCGACCGAGGCCAACAACAAGCTGGCCTGGGTCGGCCTGTTCCTTTGAGTCGTTTCAGCTGCTCTGGCTTTCCTTTCTTCCACGGGACAGCATACTGGGGTGCATTCGGTGGATTATTCTGGCAGCTGGGCCCATTCATGGTTGCTCTTCGGTAGCTGGGCCGGCTGGGCTTTTCTTTACATGGCAGCATCGGGCTGGCGGGGGTTTTGTTTATTTCGTGGGTGCCGTCTGATCTTTTTATATTGGGGGCGCGTTTGGGACGCGTCAGGCTCGCGTCTGGGAAGGCAGGTACCTGTTTTCGCGGCATAGCTGGGCGTTGGTTGGGTTGGCTGCCTTGGTGGTCATGCATACTGATCATGGGGTGCCGGAGCATGCATGGATGGAAACATAGAGGCGTTTCTTCATGGACTTGTTTTTACCTTTGTACTTTTCCCCCGTCTTCTTTCCCTCTTCACCCATCGGACCGTAGCCGATCCGTCTCTGGTCTTTTGGCCGGCCTCTGCTGTTGTGGAGGCAGGTTCAGTTGGGACAGGGCATGCCACCCCCACCTTGGTGGTGTGGCCTGGCTTGGCATGGGCACAAGGCAAATGGTAGCGGGTATGGGGGATGACGGGGCAGCGGATGTCTTTGGTGGGTGTTTATAGGACCCGAGCAGCGGGATGCGGTGGACGGCCTCGTCGTTGAGGAGCTGGAGGCCGTCGCGGTCTGCTTGCCGATGAAGTGATATTGCGTTACACACCTGTCTTCTGCATGGTGTTGTTTGTGCCTGGTTTGTTGGTGATTGATGTCCTTTGTTTTCTTTGTTTCGTGGCTCGTTTGTGTGGTATGGTACGTGTTGCTGATGTTTCATAGGACTGCCTGGCCGTCCACTCCGCTATCTTCATTAATCCAGATCAACGGAGTTGGCCTTTGCTTCCTGGCGTGGGAGATGCTGGTCGTCTCTAGGGGGGTATCGTCGCACATGCCAGGCTTGATCGGCGGATGGACTGGGGCCCGTCCCGGTCTACATACGGTGAGGATGTTGGGCTCGGCCTGGGTTCAAGGGTAACCTTGACTTGACGACGGCTTACCGTGTTACCGACTTTCTGTGGCCGGGGAAGGGGTGGGATGCACAGAGAGGCACCCATTTATTTCGGTGTCCAAGGTTTGTTTCGCTGGGTGAGGATATCACTGTGCATCAGTGGTCTGGAGCGGCCTTACCGTGACGCCCTTGGTAGTTCCTTCACTTGTCCACGGATTCAGCCCGTGATCTTCTGTTTGCCTTGCAATCACGTCTTTCCCTCCATCGACAACCGCCCAGCGGCCCATGAGATACAAAACACCACATATGAACCTTGACATCGGTGTTCCGAATGCAATAAACCAACCCAAACCGAAAGAAAGACCCCCTACTCTACCCGCTCAAATATCCATCAAATGCACACATAAGCGATCCTGGCCCAGTCCCTGTCTCTCGCAACCCCAGCCACCATCAAGCCATAATATACCCCCTCCTCCCCCTCCGCTTCCACCCCACCTTCAACTCTACGGGCCCCGTCACTCCCCCAACCCCAACCGTCATCAAGCAATAATAAACCCCCTTCTCCCCCCCCCCCCCCCCCTCCCCCCCCCCCCCCCCCCCCCCCCCCCCCCCCCCCCC